>JAVCKT010003684.1:28290-42244 GCA_032273925.1 Rhynchotus rufescens
TTTAACTCCCAGTGTTGTTGCTAGTGGAATCCCATAAATAACAGTTGTTACATTAATTCCTGCTGAGTTCAGTGTTTTGTAGATGACAGGATGGATTTTTCTCTGAGAAAATACGCACACACATTGTTTTCCAAATTATTCCAGTTGTACAATTTTAAATTATTTTCCTGTATTGAATGGAAAACTGGGAAAGAAATTATTAATGCTTCTCTGTAAATAATAATGTTGAGAGCATTAGTCAACTTCTAGATTGTTATTATACAGGTTTTGTACTCATGAATTATGGATAAATTGGTCTCCTTATAGCCAATGTATACAGATACCTTAACTACTAGGGTCTGCACATCTACTTTAGTAAAATGACAATATGCAATGTAGCCACTATACTTTTTGTGAAAACACTCAATACCTGTGCTATATAATACAGTATTCTGACATTTTTTTGTTCCTGTGTTATTCTAATGAAATGGAATCAGGAAGTAAATTATGTTTTATGATTTTAAGTCATGCAAGAAACAAAAAAACATAGCATTTGTGACTCCTGAATTGTTCCCTTCTTTCCCCTTTCTTTAGAATTTGAGCACTTTTTTGCTCTAGTTCTTTTTTATTTGTTTATTGTTGTTTTTTCTGGGCTTTAAGTTATTCTACCCAGGGAGCATGCAAACTGACAGTGGACAATTTAGATTACACTTTGTGTTATTACACTTTCAATACCAGTAAATCAGAAATTGCATTTAGTGCTTTCTACTGCACTTGAAAAATGTACTGCCCCTTCACCTGGGTGTGTTTCTTCAGTCCAGTTAGAATGATCTTTAGGATTTATTTGTCCTTACTGTTGTGTTGTGGAAGAGATGAGCACTCTGTTGCTCAGGTGGTATTGACCTCTTCACCTGTCACTACTTGGTTTGTTGTCAGCATAGGTGTGACATAATGTTCCTCTGTGAGGAGAGCCAGAGGAATGCAGGGGAGAAAGTGGGCTATCTTAGTGGAGACACTGCTGAATGCAAAATAATATTTCAGCCCAGAGCGCATGTTAGGAAAAATAATAATTCCTTGAATCATGAAAATTATTTAAGTGAAGCCTATGTCGGCACTTATTTTGAAATGAATGGCATTGTCCTTTCCCTCTGTTTCAGGAAAGTGAATTGAAAACTGCTGTCACACTTTTTATATTTCAAAAATGTAAAGCAGACTTTTAATCAATTTTCCAGAAGAATTACATTATTGGCAACTTTTTCATAAAAATACAATTTTATATAGCAATCAAGAATACTATCTTTGTTAGTTTGTTAGATATGTAGAAATACAAATCTGGAAATATCTAGTAAGCTTCATAGCAAAAGTTGTTATTGGCTTCACTGCTTGATATCACTGGGCACCTTTCCCAAGAGCATGTTCTGAAAGAGCCCTAGGGTTGTCTGACATTAATCATCACTCAGATGGTACGCTCTTTCACTGCTTCTACATATAACACTATTTAATGGATTCATCCCCATTTGAGAGCAAAACCCCGCTGCAGTGTGAGTATCAAGGGACATGTGGCCTTGATGCTGAAGGGGCACTTCTGCTGCTACGTACCTTTCAGGGGGATGTGCTGCCTGTCCTTCCGAGCTCTTCAGCTGCAGACCTGGGTGGAGTCCAGGAAACACTTATCTTTTTATTGTGACTAGTGTGGTTTCTGATTACATCTCCTTTTCAAGTCTTTGACATTTTGTCTTTGATATGCACTGAAGAGTCTTCTGCAAGCAACTTTGTCGTGCCTTGCACTTCCCACTTCCTCTGCTATATTTTTTCATCTCCTTCCCCACTATGTATCTTGATACAAAGAGGACATTTCTGGTTCAGTGTCTCTGAGCGTCTTCTGTTGTCTGAAGTTAAACAAGTTCCTCAGCATACTTCTACTTTCTTACAAATAAACAATGTAATCCTGGCTGTCCTTGGTCTATACTGACCTTGTATTGTGGTATTTGAGAGCTTTTAGGTGCACAAAATATCAGAATATATCAGAATTTCTAATCTTGTTTTTCTAATGATGTAGATGTACCTGATTTGGGGAGTATATGTCCTTTATGAAAAGAATATCATTTCTACATGGTGTATAGTCACTTTCGGGTGGAAAAAAAGTGTTTCAAGTGATTGGTCTAAGTATTTTATATCTCTCTCTCTCTCTTTCTTTTTTTCCTAAACTTCCAGTTGTTCATAACTCTGTTTCCAAATGCTTTACGATTTAATAATTTCCATATGCCACACTTGACTTTTGCGAAGCTCTTCTGTAGACATTACCTAATTCATTTTAAAATCATCTTGGAAACATTGAACTGAATTATTTTATGCGTACCATTTATAAATAGATTCACTGAGAGCTTTCTTTCCCTCCCATTCTCCGCATTTTTTTTCCCCTTCTTCTCTCACCAGGTCATTCTTTTTTATTTTTATTTATTTATTTTTATTTTTTTGGTACATTTCTGCCAGAGTAAATGCGACCTTATAGTAGCACAGAGAACAACAGTTTCTAGAGCAAAGATAAAAAGTAGAATTGAGGGAAGAGGAAGCGTGTCATAATAGTGTCTCAACAGATCTAATGCTGCTACTTTTGAAAAAATCCTGCTGTAAGCTTTGTTTCTGATGTTTGATTTGTGACTTGATGATTCTGTCTTTGCAGACTATAACAGAAAAGCACAAGCTAAATGTACCTGAAACAATGACTGAAGTCCTAGATGTTTCGGATGAGGAAGGTGAGTCACTTTGCTGTGTTCCTGTTGCATATCACTTATGCCACCTGTAAAATAGCTCAGGACAGCTGTTGAATTTCACATTTTAATTCTGCAGTTGTTGACATTATGTTCTATGCACATGCACTATGTATGCAATATCTTTTGTTTTCAAATTATGCAATCGTTATGGGATTTGAATGAGTCCAATTATTGACCCAAACTGGAATCCCAGATCCAACTTCCTTTTAAGTACAAACCTTGCCTCTTTTCAGAGCAAAGTCCTCAGATGTGAGTGTTTTTCAACTTCAGATTTAAAAAGGGGAAGTGTAAAGCAGTCCCAGAACTGGGTTGGATCCTCCTACAAATAGGTATTTGAGCAGTAAACTTTCTGGATCAGTGCCACCTTGCTCAGATAAGCATATTGAAGAGTTCTGTGTAATTGAAAATATTCTTGTAAGAAGATGCATAAGGTAGTTGCATAAGGTAGAAGGTGAGGAGATAGTTCCCTTGGGGATCTTTTGGCACATGGAAAAGACAGATGCGTAAAATAACATGCTAATAATTTTGGCACTTTGGTGTCAGACTAATTCATGTATGGACAGGAGGCACATGTTGCATCACTTAGCTAAGTTCCAAGAAAATATCTGTGAACTTTTGGAAGGACTGATAAATTTTCCTACTTCCCCCTCCCCACCCCCTCCTCTTTTCCTGGAGGGAAAATAAGTTTCATACCGTGAAGAAATAAGAGAATAGCTTAAAAAGATACATTTCTAGAAATTCATGTATTTATGAGTGAAGTTTATTTTTTAGTAAATTTTAATAATGATATCATAATGCATACCATGTATCTGTATGAATTTTCTAGCTTTTTAGCTATTGATATTGTTGATATATATAGTGTCTTATATAGTCCATATTAGATGGTTATTATTTCTTCATAGGAATAATTTGTAGAGTCATAATTTTAAAAAGCCATAGAGATTTAGGAACCAAGGTGTGGGTTTGTTTTCTTACAGAGTCACTTACCATCCTAAATTGCAGCGGAAGTTAACTGCCTTCATAGTCCTAAAGTGTTTGATTTTTGAAATGAGAATTGGGTGGATAAATTAGTTACTCTATTGAGAAAGTACTCCAAATATTGTTTTTTTTATGCTTACAAAACTGTAAGCAAAGAGAAAGGAAGTAGTGTTTTAAATTGCTTGTATTCAAAAAAGTTACTCTCGACTGCAACATGATCTGTTATTTCTCTGAGGCTTATTTATGCTACATGTTCTGCTTTTGAAAAGCATCCAGCTACTTGTGTAATGAAGATGATAAAAGACCTTTAAATTGCTGTAGCCTTACATTCATACTTCTTATTTGTTTTTCCTTCCTTTCTTTCCGTTCTTGGAACCCACCATTTAGCTGTCTTCAAATCCACAAAATTTAGTAATGTCTTTCTCATTCTACAGATTAATTTATAGGGTTTTCCTTTTTCTCAAACTGACTTATATGTTGTACAGCCTTTAAGCACTCTGATGATGAACGCTTCAGTGATGGGGGAACATATAGTGGCACAGGTGCCGTTAGCAGAACCTCTTGGAGTAAGATTTGTGAAATTTCTCTCTGTTTAACTCTGCTTGTTGTTGAAGCAACGTGAATATGCTTAGTCTGGGTGCCTAACGCTATTCTTTGTTACTTTTGAAGTGTGAGTGGGCCTTTGTTTTCTGAAAGGTGGGAGGAAAAAGGGAAACCAAAAAATCAAAAAATTTAATATCTGTATCTTTAATTATATGGGAGGACTTATTGTGGCCATCCAGCATGACTAATGCTCTCCAGTGCCGTACATTAACACTCTCTGCTTTCTGTCACCATCTGACACCTACTGTTTATCAATAGCTAGCAGGATATGAAATAGCCCCCTGGCACATTGCCTGTCTGGGCTCTGTACTGAGCACTCGCACTGGTGGCGTCCCTGTGGTCCTGCCGCAGGTCGCGAAGTGCGTTGCTTACACTGAATAGGCTTCATGCTGCTGTGCCTGTGTTGGGGGCAAAGTATTTAGGTTGTTGAAGGAATTGCCAACAAGGGTTAACAACACAAATGCCAACAGGAATTTGAAGTAGCAGGGAGCTGGAGGGCTGGAGAATCCCTAACGTGGATGCCGAACCTTTCAGTGGTGGTGTAGCCTTCGTAAGAGGCTAGCAGTAAGGTGGCACTAACGCTGTGTTCCTGGCTGTTTCAAAGTGACGTGGTATTTTCTGAAATAACTTTGCATGACATACTAAACGAGCCAACGGTAATCGTGAGTTAAGAGGTTGAATGCAACAGGAGTATTTGAGTAAGTAAATATGTAATGTCCCATTGTGGTGCCTGTTCCCGCTGGAGTTACTATTTTGTGTTTTGCAAGGGAAGCGGTTATCTTGTGTAATAGAATACTGGTATGTTAACGATAGGGTATTCATACCCATAAAACAAATAATGATCTTCTAAGTGTTGCACCCAGTCTTAGCGATATAAAAGAAAGGACCATGAGATGGTTTTACTTCACAAGCAAGTTCCTGCTGTGTACAGCCCGATTCAACATGTTTGTGAATGGACTGAGAGTCCCTCTAATTATTCCTTCACTGACATACAGAAGTTTCATGTCTTCTTGGATATTTACGAGGCTTTCTAACTTAGTGACTATCAGAGTCAAAGATATATCAACATAACTTTATCGAATACTTTATGTATATATGCATGCCATTCTCTTATTAGTACCACGGTGATACATGATGATTTCCTAAAGAGGATTATGTTGTTGTTATAATAATATGCACAGTGCCATAAGGATGTGGATTTAATACAGTCATTGTTCAGAAGATGAACATTTGATCTTGCAAAAAGACATTAAGAATCTGGTTTTCTCTAAGGACCAGGATTATGCTACAGATTTGCACAGGGCTATTTAAGTATTCGGTGGTGCAATTCCTGAATACACATCAGAACACTCAGAAAAAAAGTCTCATATAGATAAAGTGACAAAAAACATTTATTTATTTTTAATCTTTCTATTTGGCTTTGTTCTTTTTCCATATCACTACAAAACTTAGCTCCTTTAATGGTTCCAGAAAAGAAGCAATTTTCAGTTGGGATATACTTATAACAGTAAATATGATTACTGTAAGGCACCTTGCAAACTATATTTAAGTAGAATCTATGCAATTAACAAGACTGAGCTCATGAGGGTTTTTCTGTTAGCCTAGGCCTTCTGAAAAAAAAAATAGACAATCTTAGAGTATCTGGAACTGTAGATACAGTAACTCCTATCTCTATCCTATCTGTAGATAGGAGATATGAGACGAAAGAGTAAGACAGGTTGTGGAAGGAGCTGTCGTTTGTGTGTCTCTGAACCTCTGCTTCCCCTACTGTTTCCAGTCCAACTGACTTTAATAAGCTCTGGTTTCACTGTCCCTCAGAGACTCAGTTCTGGCTGCTGCAAGAAGTTGTGGGTAGTTTTGGCTGTACGTTGACACTCTCTCCTTTATTGCAGCACAAACACTTCTTGCAACAATGTGCTAAACCAACCCAGAGAATGTCTGTAAACCAATCTGTTCTGATGAACAATTTTCAGGGCGGCTGCTTTTTCAGGCAGAAAGGACTAGAAATAGTGAAGAAGAAAGTGAGACTCCACTCTTAATGGTAATACGCCTAAGAATGTCGATCAGTGAAAAGCTGGAATATTCAAGCTATTGTATCACTGAAGTATAACAAAATTGTGACCATGGGTTCCCAAAAAAAACCACTCACAGCTAATGTATATCTAATTCCAGTAGATTTCTAAGTAGAAAAAAAAAATCTATTTCTTACTAGAGGGAAGGAGGGGGAAAAAATCCTATTTTTTTTTTTTCCAAACTGGGTAAGGTATGAGCAAACAGAATTTTCCAACTGCTTAGTATTGTATTTTAGGTACAACCACACTCATAAATGAGGAAGGTCAAGGACTAGGAAGTTGCTGCTTTCCAGCTAGACGCTTTAATAGGGTCAGGAAGTTATTCCTGATGTTGCTGCTGATGCTTAGATGGCTTTGTGGAAGTCACTCTAATTGTCTTTGGCTTCCACTTGCAGAAGGATGAGCTGCTTGGCCTGACACTCTGGCCTCTGTGACAAAAGTGCTGCATGTATCTGTCTATCTGTCTTTAAAACTGTATGCCTGTGACTAACTAGCTACCTAGCTGCTATGAGCATTATTATTATAAAATGCTAATGTGCACCAATACTCAAGACTATCTTCTTTTCAAAATGTATTGCTTCGTATGTCTGGAAATTGCTGCTTGCTCTTTAAGCATATTGAATTCTTTAGCAGCATCTGTAACTGCTGTAACTGTAAATGGTGCAAAGTTGCTGCCATGAATTTCGTGAGTGTCACCAGGCATGACCTGAGAGTATGTTAATATTGCTGTCACATATGTGAGAAATGAGCAGTTAAATCTAGGCAGAATTCACTGCTGATGTAGATGTGCGTAGCTCTGCTGAAGTAATGTCTTAATTAGATGACATTTAAGGCATAATCTTCATCATAAAACCTGAAAGTTAAAGTTGAGCCCAGTAAATGTTGTTGATTAGACTTAACTCAAATTCTGTTACTGGGCATTAAAAATGGTAAACCTGGAATAATGCCCAAATTATTCCAGGCTCAAGCCCAAAGGCTCAAACCTTTTATAGCTGGCTGTGTAAATGTAGACAAAAACTGTTGATTTAAAAAAATAAATCTCAAGCTACAAAAAGCTGAAACTGAGAAAGAGAAGGAAGTTTATACTTGCAAAAGTAGTTGGTAAATTCTTAAAATCTTAATTACTATACTTCCATTTAATATGTGCCAATATTGATCTCATTTCCTAGAAAATTTTGTGCCTTAATTGCCATATGAGATTTGTTACGAAAATGTTGTCTTGCTTGATTGTCTTAGCAATGTTATCCATACAAGATGAAGAGCTGCTACTTTGAAAAGTTTCTATTTGCATGGCCTTCTTGAATTTAAATATAGATTTGGTTTTCTGTGATAGTTTTTATATATGGTTTTGGTTTTCTGGCCTTCCGTGATGGGATTTTTTTTTGTATTTTATTTTTACTTGCATTTACACATCTGGCACTTGAAAGAGGAAATCAGAAACCTGTTTACTCTTTTCTTGGTCACATGTTTTAAGCACTTAATCTTGATCCATTTTTATACTATATATATTATATATATATAATATATATATTATGTATTTATGTATAATATATTTTATATGTATAATATATTATATATATAATATATTTTATATTTTATATGTATAATATATTGCTAAGATGTGTAAAAAGTCTAAAAGACTTTTTTGCATTGAAGGTGGTAGCTTTATAAACAAGTTAGGAAGTATCTGATTTTGGTATTGGAAAGACACTGCTTTTATTCTTAGATTTTTGTTAAGGATTTAGCTCACAAATTGTATTAATGAAAAATAGGAGATTGGAGGTAGCAAAAATTTTGGCAAAAACTTTGAAGAAGCTGGTGTGTTTTTTCATTCACATCAGTGTTCTTCATAGAAGAAAATTGACCATATTAGCAATAACAAATGAGCATCAAAGTAATTTTATGAGAGATTGAAGATACAGACGAAATAACAGATTGTTCATGGAAGCAAATAATCCATCTAATCCATCAGCACATTTAAAAAACAATAAAAAGGAGGGAAATGTTTTTGACTTGCTTTTACATTTATCTGATCTAAACTAATCCATAGTGCCACCAGATGTTATTCCCAAGCATGATTGATAAAAACTGGTTGTTTTTATACTTACATTAATGTTAATTAGCTAAAGATTTTATGATTGCTGACAGTACTTAGAAATACTTCACAGCCAAAATGATTTCTCCCAATCTGACGAATGTTATCATGAGGTGCAGAGAAAACATCACGGCTGCTGTTCCCTCTAACTAGGGTTATTGTGAAAAATGAATTATGTGTCAGTACATAACACTCTGCAAATCCTGATAAAAATGCTACATAAAGAATGGTACTTGCCATACAAATTTCACAAAGGCAAAAGCAGTAAGCACTTCGTATCCTTGGGGAAAAAGCCAAAGACATTTTTTTTCTCTTTTCAATTTATCGTACGTGAAGTCTTGGCTGAAGATTTGTTCTGAGTCATAGGTATCTCTCTGACAAACCTTTCCTTGCTTAATGCCTAATAATCTGAATGTTCCAAGTTAGGAGGAAATTTCCTGTTTTCATAGGTAATTTTGGTCTGATAGTGATTTTTCTCCTTCTGCAAGAAGAGTTCTGGTGGAACAAAAAGCTGAATCAGTTCTCCATCACTTTATCTGATATGTTCTTTTAATGTTATTTCCTGCTAATAATTCTTAGTAAGACGTTCTTACTTCTCAAACCCATGTGAGGACTGCACTCATGTTTCAGCTTGAGTCCCTTGCACAGCAGCCCCACGGCACCTCAGATGTGGCAGCTGCTGCTGGCCACCCGGGGCCTTCCGCGGCCTCTGCGCCTTACGCGAGCAGCAGCAGTTTGTCCCGATCAAATTCTAAGAAGCCAGTGCT
Source organism: Rhynchotus rufescens (assembly GCA_032273925.1). Classification (NCBI taxonomy): domain Eukaryota; kingdom Metazoa; phylum Chordata; class Aves; order Tinamiformes; family Tinamidae; genus Rhynchotus; species Rhynchotus rufescens. The sequence goes on from JAVCKT010003684.1 coordinate 37,559, forward strand.
TGTTAGCTCTGCTGCCGGGTTTCAGTGCAATAGCTCTGCAAGTGCCATAGCAACCAACTTGTCAAATACCAGAATTAATTTTGCAGCACACTAATTCAGGAGGAAATGGAATCAGTCGCCTTTTCTCTGCAGAGTGCCCGGAAGGTAGATGTCCTTTTTTTTCTTTTCATTTTTTTTCATTTTTTCCTCTCTGCAAGTCTTCCGTTGAGCTGTCAGTAGCTGACATGGTGATTTGTGTGTCAAGACGTGTATGAAACTCTGCTTTCCTGACTGGCTGAAATTACAGAAATATAGATCATTAGCTAAAGTTATTGTAACACCAGAAGATTCCTAATGTGAAGGCCATTAATGAGCAGATGGGCTCTAGGGAACCAAAGGTTTCTAGGGGAAGTGTCAAGAGCAGCACTGCATTATACATTCTATTAAAGATGCTTCAGGGCTTATATATTCTATTTAAAAAAAGGTGTTTACCATAGCTACCTCTTCTCCATTTGTTACTTTTAAGGAGCAGCACTTTATGTGGACAGCTGTAGACTTATCTGCATGTAGCAGAGAAAACAATTATTTTGGCAACCTCATATAACTGTATGTGGCTATAAAAACATCTATTAAAAGCAATTTGTGGCGGTTTTTGTCACAACCTTCTTGTTCTCCCTTTTTAACCATTTCTTTTGTTCTCTGTGAGAAGCAGTCCCAGAGGAACTGTGATGCTGCAGTTGTTTGCAATTCTCTTGCATAGCAGGAGAACTGTGGGAACTGCAGCTTTGTCCAGATTTCCTTAAGTGAGTTGACTCCATACGAGCATATTCAGCAAGAAGCAGGGAAAATTTTTAGCCTGATTTCTTGATCAAACGTCTGCATGGTTCCCTGATAATGGTAGCCACGATTAGTTCTAAACAAAGCTGCTGTTAATGAAGCCCTTCTCCCATGAGCAAAATCCCACTTAGTAAGTGGAGAAGTCCTGCGACTGGGTACCCCAAGCTTCTGTCCATTTAATGTTATTTTGCTTTGAAAGCACGCTTCTGCTGAAGGACTTCAAAGTGATTCACAATCATTTACTTAATCTGTGGTTTATGTAGGAAATACCACTTCCTTGTTAAAATTTATTAAATATAGCAGAATACAGGAGCATCGCTGTGGTCCTCTGGTTGTTATGACTGAGTCAAGTGTCTGTATTCAGCTAAGCCGTCACTGAAGGAGCTGATTTGTGGTCTCAGCATGTATTCACTTCCTGTCCATTTGGTGATTTATGGTGTTCAAGACCTATGTTGAAACATGTGAAATCATCAGCATGAAAATTGGCTTTTTTTTTTCTCTCTAATATAAGGTAAGAGTAAGGCAAGTATTTACTAACCGAGTGGTCATCGGATACTGCAGGACAGAAGTCATGTATCATCATAAAACCCACAGAGCGGAAGGAAAAAGAACAGAGCTTAAGAGCTTAAGAATTATCACATGAATATTGCCACCTTGAGCAAAAAGTTGATAAGTTGTGGAGTTTGCAGGTAGGTTTAGTGATTCTGTTCCAGTTCAGGTTCAGGGCTCCTGAGTTATTTGCAGCCAGAAGTTTCATTGCCCTGGTGTGCACCTGTAGCACCAAACAGTGCTGGGCTTCCCCACCTAACACCAGCCCCTGTTGCACAGCACGTGCGGATATGTGCAGGGACGTGTCCTGGGACGCTGCACCACCCTGCTCCTGGGATTACAGCCCCTGTGAGAAACAGCTTGTTTGCTCTGGCCCAGCCCTCAAGGGTTAACTGTGGTTCTAGTGCTTCTCAGCACGGGCTGGCCTGCACAGCTTGGAGGAAATCTCTAGTCTAATAATCCCTGTGTTACTCTACACAGCTGAGAGAGGTGTGCCCTTAGTTGACTTGATTGTGCTAATTATATGTTTTAACATAAGTGTTACTAACAGTGAGCAACCTAGTCTTCGGTTGTCCACTGTTAGTTTCTTCTTGCCTTAAGCATAGAATTATGATTTTTAAGTTCACTTAATTTTCCTTTTCTGCTTCTGAGAAAGATTCTATCTCTCTTTATCTGTCCATTCAGAGTTCTACCTTTCTTTCCCCTCTTTTTACTCATCTTTTATCCAGTCCTGCAAAACACGAAATTGATAACTCTGCAGAAGAGGCTCAAAGACTCAAAGATTTGCTGCTGTTTTCTTGGAGAATTAAGATTCCTAGGCTTGGGGATATATGTATATTTTTGACTGTTGTCACAATGTCCTTACCTTCAAGTTTCCAGTATTGCTTTTAGGATAGCACAGGTACATACTACTACTTTGCATTTTATTTTCTTCCAAAACTGCCCTGAAAAACATGATATTCAGAGATACTGATTTGATCAAAAACAAGGTAACTTGTTGAAATCCACCTGTAAGTTCATAATTGTCAGGAGAGATTTTGGCACATCAGCGTCAAGTGCTGTGTGCATCATGAACTACCTAATAAGAGGGAAAAACGTGACTGTCGTAGGTTTGGAGGGGAATGTGATGGCAGATGAATCGCTACCAGCATGATTAAAAAGGTGACTGTGTAAAGGTGCAAGAAATTACCCATATGGAAGATTTGCTGTGTAAAGAAACGTCATGCTCAGCTCACTGTATAATTTCTCAGTGGAGAAGACGTTTTTATTTCATGCAAATTGCAATGCAAAGAATTGACCGAAACTCAGGCATAGAGCTGTGTCAGATGTGTAAATGCCAGTGTAGTATTACTGGCAGGGTGAATGACTGCTTGTGTTGTAGACTCAAAATAATTTGTTTTGTATTTGTGCAATTGCCCTGCAAATCAGGAACTTGGGCACTGAGGTATCCAGGTTACATGCAATGCTGTGTTGCTACATGGTCTTTCAGACTTAGCAACCCTAGTTGTTCTTCATTCACTGGGCAGTGCACTATTTTGTGGAGGAGGAGGGAGGGAATGGGAGGTGGATCATATTAAGGAAAGATGGAAGGATACCAGGAGTTATGGGGAGTGACTTTTAACTTGCAGCTCATAGACTCGAGGTCCGTGTACAAGCACACAAGCTTTAATACCATCCGGATTGATATTTAGAAGACATTGTGAAATTTTCATGGATAGTCTTATTACTGTTTGCAGATGTGCACATCTTATTGCTTAGCCCCATTATTGACGGCTCTTAGATGAGAGGCCAAAGTTGAAATAGGAGTAGACAGTTTGGATTTTCTTTTTTTGTTTCCTTTTTTCTTTTTCTTTTTTTGTGAAGGATGTGGGTATGATGAAAGCAATGAAGATTTTGCCTTTGTTTCTATTATGGATGGAATGTCTGGCATGATTATAAGTATCTACTTTATTTGAAATATAACTTGAAATTCCTTTTATTGTTTGATTAACAGCATTGCCTTAATATCTTCCAAGTTTTTTGCTAAGCCTTGTGCTTTATAATGTGACATTCCCAGGAAACAGGAGGCATCATCTGTCAGAAGACAGAAAACATGCAGTGATTAAATGCATTTTATTGTTTTCTGTGAAACGGTGCCCAGTTTCTCCCTCTTAATGTGGGCAGATGGAATTTTCAAGGGCTTTTGTTGTTATACTAAAAAGATTTAGACCTTGTTTTTACATACAATATTTGCGTTCATATGCACAAACTCTTTAAAAGCCCTCAGGTTATTTAGTTTTAGTTGTAAAATTATGCATGTCTTTATCAGATGAAAAATCAAGCTAGAAAAACCAGCTTGATTGTTTTCATGAAAAGGGATAACAAGATTTCTGCCTTTGGAAATGAATACCACTTATAGCTTGCAATGGTAGTAAAAGGCCACTTTTTTTTCCTTGAAAAATATTATCAGAAATAGCAGCAGTAAAAATAATGGGTTAATCACAATATTGTTTTATTAGAACTTTAGATCACAGAAGTGGTGGTTATCCTGACACCCAAATGGATTCTCTAGTTGATAATATAAATAGATGTCTAAGCCTGAACGCCACCCTCCGGGTGCTTCCCAGTGTCAGGGTGGATTGCCGCAGTTAAGGCATGTAGCTGCTGAAGACTTTGCTTCTGTATTATTTATGAAACTAAGCACGAGCTTCGGGTTCTTGACATTTTCCAACGCAGCTGAGAATATGAGGAAACTGTTGGTGGGCTGTAGTCATGTCTGTGGGTCGCCTCGAGCCCCACGTAGGCTCATTCATTAGTTATTACTGATTGAGAAGTGGCTGGAAAGATAGAGGTATAGATACATCCCCAGGCAGAAACTGTAAGGAGAAACCATACTGCAAATGAGTGAAAACCGAGAAAAACAAAGGCATCCTATACCTCACGCTTGCTCTGAAAAATAATTTGGGAACTTAACATTTTGTTAATATTCAGAATATATGCAAAAAGGATAATATATGAGATACTCCATTTAGGCTTTGATTAGTTCTGAATTACTTTTTACTTATTAAATAATAGCATCTGTGCATGTGAATTTTATCCCAGTTTCTGTATATTGCCATGTTGTAGTTTTTTTCCTTTTCTAGGTTATATATATTTTTATTTATATAATTTTTGCCACTTTTATATAATGTGGATATGGATAGTGGAGAGTTTAAATTAGAATTTGAAGCTATCAGGCAAAGGGCCAGGGAAAACATCTTTTCAGCTGAAAACACAAGGCAAACAATGAAATAAGTGGTTATTTTTCGTTCTACTGAGAGGCAGTTATATATCATATCTATC
>JAVCKT010003688.1:0-27054 GCA_032273925.1 Rhynchotus rufescens
CAAATGTGAAAGGTTAAGGCAAAAAAAAAGCTTAAGACTTAAAAGAACAATTAGATTCCTAGAGTTTCTTGGAAAATAGACAGCTGGGTAAAGTAGGGAGATGTTGCTGAGCAGGAAGAGCTGTAATGCAAATGTGAGTTTTGTACCTCTGAATTAACATAAGACCTTTAAAATGTGTGATCTGTGTGAAATGCTTCTGTGAGCTGACATCCTTCTAGACACCATGAGATGTCAACCCGCTTTGAGAAGCAAATATGCAACAAACCAGGCTTAATTGGTTTAGTGTGTGCTGGCGGGCCTGGTCGCAAAACTGTTTTACCATTACTCTTCCTTTAAAATCCTCAGCTCCTGGAGTCGTGGTGCTATATGAAGCTGCAGGCTTAAAAGAATTTAAAAGAACAGTTAGAAAAACAGCTATGAGAAGTGCAGACACACAATTTTGGTAGCAACGAACCAAGGTAATGGAGTGATTTTGGCATCCAACAAAGTCCATGAAAATTATTTTACCCCAAGCAACTGTGCTTTAGTACAAGCTTGCAACCTCCTGTCTCTTTGGTGCAGCAGAAGCACCCCAGCTCCCTTGGCCTGTTTGGAACTACCTCAGAGTCAGCCAAGTTTAAATTTGAGGCCAGTTATCTTATCATAATTATTGCAGTATCACATGTGGGCACGTGTCCAAGTGACCTTGTGTGCGTGTGTGTCTTGCCATTCATTCCTGGGCGCGCGTCTGGGCTGGGGTGCTCGGCACAAAGCTCCCTTGTGCAGCTCGCTCCCTTCGGTGTAAATTTCCACTCTGCCACTGGGGCCTGGGGAGGAGGCTGGTGAGAAGTGAATGAGAAACATGGGAAAATGAGAGTGGGCTAAAAATGTTCAGGGATCAAAGAGGAAAAGTAGGTCGTGGCAGGGCATGTGTGTTGGGAGGAGGAATAGGGGGAGCACAAGCGAGGGGAAGATTTGTTTTCCTATTGGCCTTTCAAAGTTGTGCAATTTAAGAATTGGATTAACCTGATATGACTTTGTTTTTCTGCCAGATTAGATATGTCGAGTTTCTTGGCATTGTGAATTGTACAGTACATTGTGTGCTGTAAATATGGGTGTGTCGGGATAAAGCTGCAGTGACACAACACACTTGCAGTATAATACCCTGCTGCTGGGTGGATTCCCCTGTCCCCTTAGTGTCCCATTCCTTGTGCCCCGTGAAAGCCCATGATGGTCAGAGCATTCCAGAAAGCGTTAGAGCCTCTCCACGTTGTTTCTAGCACTACATGAAGACCTTTCAAAAGCCTTTATGGAAAGGCAACAATCGCTTATCCGTGGCCTGAAATTCCTTTTGTTCTGGCACTGGCATCATAAAGTGGTGTATGCTGTATGAAGTGTATAGAAAAGTACTCAAGGTTGTCTTCCTGCTTTCTCAACATTGAGATGTAGAAAGTTTTGCTGAGTATTGCAATTTTCTGTCTTTGCTCTTCTTTTATAACTATGTCTAAGCTACTGCCTGGAGAGAAAAAATCAGATCCAAATCCGAAATAACTGCAAGCCCTGAGCTTACTGCTTTTTGAAGCATGTCACAGTGCGCTTGGATACCAAACTGAAAATTCCAGTGATGTATGTTTGCTCGGTGGTTTTGGTAGGTTTTTGGTATGCCATGAGATAGTTTAACTTGGTGTATCAGTTTTATATGCTTGGCTAGTCCCATGGAGGAGCCTTGCTCTGTTTACTGCAGAACGAGGGTGGAGCAGCGAATGACTCCTCCAACTTGGGCAACACAAGCAGGTATCTAAAGATAGATTGTCAGAATCAGGGCCACAGTGAGCACAGTAAAAGCAGCTCTGCAGTGACTTCCTAATGAAGGAAGTGCAGACTTGGGGGAATGAAGCAAAGATTCCTTTAGGGCACCTTTTTATTAAATTCCCACTTTCCTATTTCCAGATTTCTCCAGAGACCAGAGCTACCCCAGCAGGTTAGTCACCAGGGGCTCACCCTAGCGTGGTCTCCGTCAATGGCTTTCTAAGGACTTGCCCTCTGAGTTGGTTCACGTACCATGAAAATGGGGAGTAATTACCCTGTCCGCAGTGAGGATTAGTTTTCCTGGAAGAGAGGAACATAAATGATTGATAATGATTTAAGTCAGTTATCAAGATTGGGTCATTTTACATGGCCACGTGTTGTCATAATGCCTTACTCTCAATTTATGTAGGGGAAAAAGTGTAGCTTGCTCTTTAGATGAGCTTTTTTTTGTGTGTGAAATCTCATCCTTTATGTCTGTTGAGCTGGTTTGTGAGAGTAACCCAAACTGAGTAAAAGGGAGCAGGAGGTTAAGCTTGTAAATGCCTGTGTCACTCACTTAAGTGTGTACTTAAATAAGAGAACTAAGGAGGGGTGGAATATATTTAAATTTAACCTGCATATCCCCTGTTTCAGGAGGTTAAACTGCAAGCCTTCACTTAGAGATGTTGGACGTCTGCAGTTTGGGTATCCACTTGAAACACGTTAGTTGTCAGTGTCTCAGAGCTCAAAAAGTCAGGGGACAGAGCGCCTGGATTCCTAGTCCAACGTTCACACATCTGTGTGGCCGCTGGCAGAACGGTCAGTCTTTCTCTTGGACTTTACCTGTTGCCGTTTCCAAATTCTCTTCATCTCTCCATTTTTTTCAGCACAAGGTTGAAGTTTTCGTTGAGAATGTGGTAGTCACTGGAAGCTGTTTCGAACACGTGAAGAGAAACCATTAGCCAAATAGAAGGGAAGAACTGGAGGTGTTATTGTCAATTTGTGTGCGTCTCTGATTTCACCAGCTCCTGCACGTGTCTACGTTATCTATTGGTTTCTGCTAGAAAGTAAACAAATCTCACTTTTCTTATATGCTCTCATGACTGCCGCATCTGAGTTGCTCTTATCTGTGGCAGGGATGTACTTCTGAGACTTGTGTTGGGAGGCTTTTGTTTCTGCGCTCCCTTCTAACATGCTCTTGAGAGTCACGTGCACCCCTTATACTGGCCAGGGATACTGTTTATCTCTTCCAAAGTCATTTATTTAAAAGCCTTATTACTGGTAATATCAGAATATAGTAACTTACCACTAAGACAGCTTTTATCCCAATAGACGCTGTTTTTTTTTCTTTTTTTTTTTTTCAGACTGGATCCTTTGGCCAAATTTTGTCTCGCTTGGTGAATGCCCCTCTGTGTTCCATGTACTACTTGGTAGCTGTTTCAGTAGTGTCAGCAAAATCTCAGCCGTGTGGGATGTGGTGCTCCATCAGAGTCATACTCTGCCTCTGCAGGGCCACATCCTGAGAAGCCTAAGCATCTCTAATCCTTCTGCATAACAAATTTGAAATTATTCAAATTCATTTTGTATTTTGGAGGCACTCGAGGGAAGTGCCTTTCCAGAATCCTGCCTTTCCAGAATCCTGCCTTTCCAGAATCACATCTATTCAGTGCCTGCCTCCTAGAAGGAGCTGATGGGGTTTAACTCCTGTCCGAACCCCAGTGCCCGCCTTGTGCTCTGCACCCTCTCATAACGCGCTTTGCGCTACGTGTGACCAGAAACCAGTTAACTACTAGTTAATTTACAGCACCGTCAGCGCTAGCGAACCTCTGAAGTAATTTTCCTGCTGCCCTTGGGTTTACAGACTGTGGCTTGTTGTTTCCCACTTTCTCACGTTTTCCCAAAGCTGCTGGTGTGTACACTCTGAAGATCACATTTAAGCAACACAAGGAAATCAGCTTGGCCCGCCTGGCTTCTTTATCACGTGGCTGAGAATGTGTTCACTCTGTTCTGCCAGACTATGGCTAGCTGAGCAAAATACAGTGAAGCTCTGGGCTTCTAGCCAAGCCTTTATTTCAGTTTGGAGCTTACAGCCACATATTTGCTGTTTGGCAGGACATCCACTGGGGTATATTTGGATAGTAATCTAGCATTGTTTTGCTGCTTTTTTTTTTTTTTTCCTTTTTTCCCCCCCACTTCTTTTAATGCACACAGATAGTTTAATCCCACCACATAGTTTGGCCAGCTGATACTTAGAGACTTCTCGGTGAGCAGCACTGTGTGCACCCAGAACTTAGAGCTACGACCTTTGGCAAATGCAAGCCAAAGCAATTAAATTTCTTTTATAGAAAAATTCTGGATGTCCTACTCTTTGCACCCTATGTGCTGATAACAGAGCTATTTTGTTACTCTTTCCAAGATCAAAAGCTTCACCAGGGTTTGATTGAAGTCCAATTATGGAAGGAAGTGGCTTTGCTGGAGTTCTGAAAATAGCAGTAACTGTTCAAATAACAAAGTCTGTCCTTGTGCGTCTTTATAATCTTGAAAACTTTTTGGGGGTTTGTATGGTGTTGTATGTGGTTTTTTTGTCTTGTTTGTTTGTTTTTTCTTCTCTCTCTATTTCCCCGTCTGGTCTTAAATTAAGATACTAACAAATAACTTGGGAGAATAGGAGTGTGCTGTTAGAGGAACAAGTATCCGTCTCTGGAAGTGCTCCTTTGGTTCTGTTCACCACCCCAAGTTTGCCTTCCTCTGAAGCTCTTTGCGTGTCGCCTGACTCATGCAGGAAAACAAAGCTGGATTTGATTTTTAACAGTATGGGAGGCTGTGGATTTGGGGAGGATAAAGGCTTTGTGATGCAAACTCATTTATTTGTGAAACAAAAACGGCCCTTTCAAAGTGCAATGTGTTTTGGAAAGTTGGCTTTGGGTTTGAAACCCCAACATCTCTGATGACACCCTTGTATGAAAGAAATAGTAGAAAAACAACAACAAAAACTAGGGGAAGAGATACAAAGCCTAATTACAAGCAGAAGTGTTTGGGGGCAGTTCCTGTTATTTTATGAGGGGACATCTCTCCTGAAACTTCATTTGATATGTGCCATGCTCCGCCTGGAAGGCTGTTTTTGTGCCCGCCTTGTCACACTGCTTTGAGCTGTGTCTGGGCAGATGAATCCTGGCAAAAGCTGAAACACTTTTCCCCAAACCTTTGCATTGTTCTTTAGAATATGTATTCAAAGATGCCTTTTCTTAGTCTCGCCTGCATCCTCAGAAGGGAGAGCGACGCAGGAGAGAGCAGCCTGTGGGGGGATTCCTGGCTGCCATCGACTGGCAGAGCTCCAGAGCAGCAGAGTTTGGTCCCTCCTGCTAATCCATAGCTTCTATAAATGCCCGTTTGGCACTTAGAGCTTTTGGTTATCCAAAGATTGGGATGAATAAATGCAAGGGAAGGTGACTGTGCAGAGTGATAAGTGAATCCCTTGCAACATTTTGCACTAATTGCTCTAGATGCTGCTTTGGTTGTTACGCAGCTATGGATAGGTGGAAATTTGAACTTAAAGATTTTATCCAGTTTTATCTTCTTTCTTTTAAATCATATGTACTCATGTTGTGTAATAAAATATATCCCTGCCTGAAAATCATCCCTCTTTCCCCTTAGACAAGTGAAATCAAAATAATTACTTGAAGAAAATGTTTGCATTATAGATAGGCAGTGTTGAGTAGAAGCCCCAGAGGACTGCACAGATCCAGTGAAGCCCTTTGGTTTGTCACATGAACCCTTAAGACTAGATTTTTTTTTTTTAAGCCCCTTAAATTACTAGGACAGTAGCTGTTGTTAATACATTAGAAACTCGCTGTTATGTTTTTTTCTGTTGCAGTGAGAATTATATAGTCTTCACTCACCTAACCTGTTTGGAAATGGTTTGTCCTATGTGTAAGACAGTTTTATGTCCATAAAGTCCATTAAGTATTCTATCTAAGATAGTCTAGTGCCCTGTTCCTACTGGGTTTGAATGAGTGTTTGGCCTACAAGTGCTTTATTTCCTTCTGTAAGCTTCGCAGTAGAAAAACAGCCATCGTGAGGGGTACCCTGTTGATTAACTAAAGATGTTTATACAGTCAGCAGCTTTCCCTGCTCTCAGGAACAGCCTTGCCTGATCTCTAGGAGCTGCTAAAACTCATCAAGCAGGTTCCTGTTAACCAATTATCCAGTTAAGCAGAAAGCGGAAAGGTGTTTCTCTTGCAGATCATTTTTTCCTTGCCAAGTTAACCCATTCATACCCCAGCTTCAGTGTTAGTCTGTATGTTCTTGACACTGAAATAGCCAAAATGGAAGAAGGAGGAAAGAGAACGAGAAGGAATCTGACTCTGCAAATACCCCTCAAGTGAGCAGAGATGTGCCGCTTCCAGCATAAATCTGAGCACTTGGAGTTTTAGCTGGGTCCACTTCATTGTTCCTTTTTTCTTGCGCTTTACGGAAACATATGCACAAAAGAGGAGAAGAAAAAAAAAAAAAAAAGAAAATAAGGAACCTTCTCCGAATATTTCATTACTGCTATAGAACACTGGTAATTCCCAAGCACTCCTACTGTGTCTGGGATTGAAGACTGTTTTTTTCAGGCAGGGTAGTGTAAAAGAGGCTCTTTCTAACAGAGCTCTGCTGTTCTCTGCATATTAGAGGAATAAACATGCTCAGGTGATACCAGGTGCCCTGATTGTCCACATCAGACTGTCTTCTGCATTGATTTGTAAGACAGGACATGTGCATGACATTTGATGGCTGTCAGTACTGGATGTATCTGCATGGAATTTGGAAAGATTGTCAAGTGACAGACCAGTCGGGAAGCGAATGATTTAGCTCTTAATTACTGGAAATCATAGACAGGTGGGATATTACTGCGACCTGGAATATCTGTATAATTTGGCCAGCATTTTCCTTTTCCTTCCTGCTACTCATGTGAAGATTTGGTTCAATGAGCAGCAAAATCTCTGCATAATGTGAGGCAGAATGAGATGTATGTGGCCTTCCTAGAGCCAGGGAAGCAATAGTTCCTTTTATTTACATTGTTTTCACAAAACTTGAGAAAGCAAATAAGGTATATTTGAGACTAAAACCTTGCTACTGAATTTGCATGGTATTTGCCAGCAGTTTCAGAGGTGATTAGAAGGAAGATAGACATGTATGCAGGGCATGATTGCACAAACCTGTTTTCTCATGGAAATTGAGCTGAAGAATAACTGTCAAATGATATACAGTCCAGTTCTGTGTGTTGGGACACAGAGGTGCAAGCTGGCAAATCATTGAAAAGACTGATAGGCCCTTTGGTATCTTAATTGCACGTGGAGCCTGTAACCAGGCCCCAAGGCACAGATCCACACAGGCAGATTTCTAGCTGACACGACCTGTCTTCATAAAAATCAAGTGCAAGTTGTTGCCTGGGCTGATTGATTGGGAATATTCCCTGGAAATGCTTCTGAAGAAGCACTTGGTAGTGCTGAGGTGGCACCGACACTTAGTGGTTTAGGCTGTGGATGTGGCAGACCTTGAACTGGCAGTTTGGCAGCTCTGCCAGCTGGGAAGTTACCTGTGACTGTAGGAGAGTCTCTCTGTAGTAACAATTTGTTCCATACTGACTTTTATATTTTTAAAAGGCGACCTGTGAGCACGCAAGGTGGAATACTTGTTAATAACAAGAATTGTGCAGAGCCCTTGGCTCAGTTGTCAGGGTTGTACCGAGACTCTCCTTCTGCATTAAGTACCTGAAAACCTTGTCCAGGCAGTAAAATGGAGGCGGACGGAGCGGAGTGACGTTGCCAGGTTACTCAGCCAGGTAGCCAGGAGCGATGGCCTCTCTCCTCCCCGCTAGGACAAACGTGCTGAAAGGGGTAAAATGGGTTCAGGCTTCTGCTGCAGCAGAGGCTTCCTTCAGGAAAGCAGGTGAGCGGGGAGCCGTGCACGGTGGGTGGCAGCAGCGGGTGCCCGGGCGCACGGATGGGCCCAGGCCCGGGAAAGGGAGGTGTTTCCACCCGAGAGGGGACTAGTTATTTCTGGTCAGGTGCCCAGAGCACAGCTAACCTCTGTGCAAAGACAACGCTGCAGGTGGCACTAAGCATTTTTATTGTGGGAACAGCTCTTCGTTTATTTTTGAGCCTCTGGAGGACTGTTAAAATACTCGGTGCTCTTTATTCCTTCTGCATTTGGAAAGTGAGCATGAATAAAATTGTTCTCTAAGCTTTGCCGCATTTCTTCAAGTATTATTTATGCGGGGCAGCTCTGTTTGCTATAACGTTTTATATCCAAAATACAGAGGGCTTTAAAATAGAAGAAAAGCTGCATATCTGAGTTTAAGATAAAATAAGATGATCTGTGTGACAGCGACAGCAGAAGTGATGTGATATGACAGTTGCTGTAGCAACACCACCTACCTCATGAAAATCAGAGTTAACAGGAGTGTAGAAGGTAAAACCCACATAATTTTCCAAGCCCGTGAACTGTTGCTGCCCTCAGCTTGCAATGCCTTCCACCTCTTAAATGTTTCTCCCTTCATTTGGACACAGAGATGTCTCTTCTTTCAGCATGGCCCACTCTAGCAGACCTGATCCTGGATTTCGTGGTGTTGAGACACACGTTGTGGGAGACTTGGGAAGCTGTGCAGTTATCTCTGCCTACAGGTGACCAGATGAACCAAAGGAAAAGAACCCCAAGATCGTGGGTGCTCCTTAAAGTCCTCTCAGAAGCGTTGGGCAGCCAAGTACCACAGTACCTGTGCTGTCTCTCAGGTATTCCGTGTAGAAAAGATAACTACTGCCATGAAAAAAAGAATCCAGTCCTGTCAACTTGCTTTTGTGGGAATCGGCTTAAAAATAAAGCTCTCATATATTTGCTCTAAGTTACTTTCTGCTTGTCCCGAAAGAACCCTAAAGGATGGTGTTTCATAGCAGCGATCGTTGCCAATGAGAGCAGGAAAACACCTCGTTTGGAAGGAGATTTGTGTTGAGCTTGTTAGGAGGAAGTGCCGAGGACGGCCCCACCAGGGGCTTTGTTTGCTGGCGGGCACGGAATTGCATGAAATTCTCTGGGTTTAAAGTGGGGAGATGGGGCGCTCTCAAAGAAACGTTTCGGTGCCAAGACATTATTTGCAAGTTATTTGATACATCTGGGTTGGCAACTAATTTTGAAATTTGTAGCTATGGTTACTGGGAGAAAAGTACTATATTAAAAATACTGTTAGTGTAAAGGCGGCTCCCATTGGCTTACACCTTGCAGTGATAATTTTCAGTGAACACTTTGTGTATTTATGTATATTTATTAGATGCAGGCGCGTATGTTTGGAAGCGCCTGTAAGCAGTGAATTAATAAGGCAAATCCCAGTTTGTTTTGGCATCAAGATTAACCTCAAACTTTATTTATTTATATCTCTGATGGGCAATAGAAGGCCAAGTTGTGTGTAATAATAATTGTAAAATCTCTATCATTTATGAAATGCAGAAAGAGGTTTTTTGGGGGGGGAAAGCAATTTTAGTGGGGTTTTTTTTTTTTTTTTTTTTTTTTTTTTTTTTCCTGCAGAGATGCTTCCAAATTCATTGCCAAGAACATGAATGAAGGTTTGACTTTTGTTTCTTGGGAAATTTTCATCTTACTTTTGACATGTTTTCAGAGCCTTGACAAGTTACGTGTATCTGTTAGGGCAGGCACTCCTAGTGGGCCCAGGGTCTCAATTCAGGGCTATAGGCAGATCTCAGAGCAGGTCGTAACATGGACAATAATTATTGGAATTCTAGCATTTTTTTTTCAGGAAATATTCAATCTTCACTTTTTTATTGCTACTTAAAAAAAAGAAAAAGAAAGAAAAAAAAAGATTGTTATGTATGTCTTTTTCCCTGAGAATTTTGTTTGCTTTACTATTCATTTTTTTTTGTTAAAATGTGTCTGCAACTTCGATGCGAAAATCGTGTCAGACACTGGTTTGCCGAAAGCAAACATGGCAGTTTTCACCATTTCTCGTGCTAAACGACTATCTTCCATTTAGAAGTGAATTCCTGAAACAATGTCTTCCCCAGTGTTCAGTGTCATCTTTTTTTTAACCAGATTTGCTTTTTCAACCTGCCTATTTCTGTCTCGCATGCTACAAAACTTGCATTATACAGAAGCTGTAAATAAATAGTTATGGGCCTGCTGGTAATTTCTGTATAGAACAGCCCGTTCTCCTGGAATTTTCCCTAAGCCTCAGTTGCATGTTTCCTGCTCTGACCCATTTTCAGACTACACTGCAGTTGATGCATTTGTTTTCTCTTAGGTAAATATAAGTGCATTGATAGAGAAGGAGAAAGATATCAGCCCCACATACATGTGGGGTTTTCTTCCCCTTTGCTTGCTGAACATAAAACTAGTAGCTAGTAGGAAATTGGGCCGCTCTAGTTACTGGATTCTAACAAACCGAATGTGAGTTTTGGGACTTTTTTTTTTTTAAACATACATCTTAAACATACACAAGAATCTTAGAAAAAAAAAATGCAGGAAGTCTCCCTTGGAAGATCATAGGAACAGCGTGTCCTCATTCTGGCATCTCTGTGTCTTACAGTGTGATCGTTTTATCCAAATTGCTCTCCATAAAGCAGCAATTCGGTTCCCTCACCTAACAAGAGCCTTGGTTTTAGTTGGAAAAAGGTGTAACCCACAGCGAGCGGACGGGGTAGTTGAGATGTGCGCGTGGTGAGGGTGGCGGGCAGGGCTGCACGGGCAGCGTCCTGCAGCGCTGCCCAGCAACCCCTTTCTCTTCCGAGAGCAGCTGGTGGCATCTGCTCTTGCGCTGCCCTGGCTGCCATTAGCCACTGACCGGGACGTAGAGGACACGTCGCTGCCTCGTGCGCCTTTTCCAGGCCACTCACGCACTCCCCGCGCTACCTTTTGGTTCCACTCCCAGTGAGATGGGCTTGGGTGCCCGGCCTGGGTAATAGATCCGTGAGTCATGGGTGGCACGTGCTCTCGGGCTTACCCGGTGGCTTTGCAAGACCTGTTTGCTGCGTGGGAGCGTGCTGTCCTGCGCCTTCGTTAGCCAAATAAACGGAACAATGCGAGAGGAACTTGGTCTGGAGCCTTGCGGAGCGCGTTGGCAGCGGCACCAGTGCGACTTGAGGACAAGTGCTGCCTTTGTTTGGAAAGCGGTATTCCGTGTGAGGGGATATTTGTGGATGCCATATGAGGCTGTTATCTACAGCAGGGGCTCAGCTAAAGGCTGCTCTTTGAGGGCTGGGTTATTAAGGCTGAGTATGTAACAGTCAAAGGAAAGAGAAAAATGAACCTATTGAGCCCTTTAGAACAGGTTCCTGATAGTTTATCAGTTTCTGATGCTCCAAAATGCTTCTGTGGGACCTTTCTTTTCAGAAAGGAAAGAAGAATTGTACTTTCTGAGGAACCTCACTATATGAGGGTTGCCAGCTGGAGAACTATAGCCAGATAAGGCAAAGGCTATCACCAAGCTCTGCTTCACTGATGATATCCAGTGAAATGTGTATTAATTCCAATAGACCTAAATTTTCCTGAACCTTTGCTCTCAGCAGCTTGTCGCTGGGTTAAATTGGTCACTCCCGTTTATCTGCTCTTTGCTTTTGAAGAGCAGGATGTTACTGGCATGGCACGTTAAGCGCACACTATGCTAACCAAATCCAGAAGCTGCCAAGCTGAGCCTGCAAGTGCTAAAACTAAGGCTCCACATGTGCAATTTGGGAGAGCATCCCCCACCTTGTGTGCTTTGTCGTGAAGTCTTTAATTACGTGAACTCTTCATTTGCAAAGAGAAAATAGTCCTGTCTTTCCTGGGAGTCTTGTAGGGAAAAAAACCTGCTAGTTTGGTGAGGGAACTCTCAAAAAGCTACTAAGTCTGCCTCCAAATGAGGTTGGAATCGTTTGTGGCAAATAATGGATGGGATTCATTAGGATAAATCAAAATGGGGCAAATGAGTGAATTTTGGATGAGGAAAGCATCTAAAGAAAAATACAGTATGTGATCAAAAGACTGAAGATAACCACAACTATAACTGTATTTTATTAAAACAGCTCTTGTGAAATTTCCTTATTTTAAAACGCAAATTGAGAGAAGACAACCTGGATTTTCTCATGTGCCACCCCTGTGACATGCACACTGGAAATGAGCAGGAACGGAGCTGACAGCAGCTCCCGGAGCCCTTCCACGTGCACGGAGCTGCAGGCGGGGGTGACAACTCACCCTTACCCTCAGCTGAGGGGCACGGGGCGCTTTGCCCGCGGGCCTCTCTGTTCCCTGCCGGCGGCGGATCCGCGGCCTCTGGGAAGCTGGGGCTCCGGGTGCACCAGTGGGCGCAGACCCCTGCCCTGCTCCCTTCAGGAGTGCTCTCTCCTACTTGATGTCCTCATCTCCATCTTTGCAGCCTTCTTCCCCTAGGCTTTTCCCCAGCCTCTCTTCTTTGGCGCTCAGCCTCCCTCATTATTGCCCTTACCACTTCCTTCACCCTTCTCAGTCTTTATTCCTCTTCACTTAAATTGCCTCTTTCTGCCCTAGCATGCACACAGCAGAGAGATGTAAGGAAGGCAAGCAAACGGGAACTGCACATCTGATCCAGGAGCTGCCCTCTGTTCCAATGCATAGGCCATGAGCACATTTCAGTGAAAAGCTTGCCAGAAACTTTTAACAGGTTCAAAAGAAAGTATTTTTGCTGAGCCTTTTTCAGGAAGCTGTGGAACCATTTTGGCAGAAACATGAATTGGCGCCTACAAATCCAAACAGAATGGCTGATATTTGGCAAAGGTCTAAGGAACTGAAGGCAGCATCCTCTTATGGGAAGTGTCAGGCAATCTTAATAAGGCTCCCAGTGCTGCCTGTAATAATACTGCAGAGGCCCAGAGCGGGAGGCACACAATGCTGAGAGGGGAAATGGCAATTCTTCTATAATTAAATGCACAAAATTCATAAACAATGCTGATATCTTTTAAAGTGCATGCTTTAAAAACATTCCTTTGTGCCAGTGTTTTGGTGTATGTGTTAGAAGCCTTGAATCTGTTCTGGTTGCACTGGATGCTTGAGATGTTTCCTCAGAAAATGCTGTTGTGCTGTTTTCTGCAAGTGGCAGAATCCATTTTGTGTCAGATAAGCAGTATAGGGATGGCCTTGCTGTGTTGGAATATGGTTAAAGTACACTCATCTCCTATTGTTTCAGAAGAAAGTTAAAGCCCCTCTAGTAATTGATTGTGTAATTACAACCCAGGGTGAAGGAGCATCTTCACCACAGGCGGAGCGCGGTTGGCTCTGTCCTGCCCGGTGAGGGCTACAAGATTATACACCAAATATTGGCATTTGCATCAGTGCTAGTGCAGATGATAGTCTCAATAATCGATGTAAATATTTTGATTTCAAGAAGACATTGACATCCTAACAGGAGGAAAATTAGATATGAAGGTTAAGTGTAGTTTATTTTGTAATTTGGGAATTGCGACCTGACGAGATGATGTTCTTAGATAAATGGTGGCTTTCAGATCTTGCTTTTATTCCTCTGCCTTTGGGGACTTTTGCCTCCCTTGACTTCTGCACACTCGTGTTGCGTGTTTGAGATGTGTTGCCTAGAGGCTGAAAGAGTTAATGCAAAAATAGATCCCAGATTAGTCCGGGACAGTCTGTGATGTGGAGCAAGAGAACTATCTCAAATAGGTGGCCAACTGCCAAAGGAAAAGATTTGGAAAATGTATCGGCAGAGCCGTAGGGTTTTCTAGAGCAACTCTGGACGAGGATCGTGCGTCAATTCAGTGCCACCACACCATACAGTATAAAGAGACATACCCAAATGTACAATAAGAAAAACTGCAGGCAAATGTGTGTTTTCTCTAGGCTGCTAATAGACTTTTTCCTTTACCTCAACATATATTTTTTTTAAAGATAGAGCTGTAAAAACAAACAAAAAATAGTATTTTGATTAGAACATTGCCACCTCCAGTTCTTTTTTCTTCTTGGTCACTGTTTTCCAGCCAGCTGTTGAACTGATGAAAAGTGTGGAAGTGTGGAAAATCAGGCGTGTTTTTATGGGAGCCGAATGACTCAAAACTGACTTCTACATAATTCATCGGGGATCTCTTGCAATACAAATAAAAAGCCTGTCAAGTGGTGTGCTTGAAGAGGTTATTTCCCTCCTAATTCTCCCGGGCACAGCTGGTAGGTCGGATGTTTGAAGAGGGGGAAATTAAGAGCTAGGGTACTGTGACCGAGACCCCTCAGTACCCGATCTGTGTTTTACTTCTTTAGGTATGTAAAAATACTGCTCTACTTGTGCATTTTAATTAATGTGGCTGGCAGTTGTGCTGTGTTTTACCAGCTGTGTGGTGACCTAGATGACACGAGTGGATGGCCTCAGTCCATTTCTCTGTGAATAAAGAACTGCGCTCAAAATACAGCCATTACATTTGACTTCCTCGCTGGCAGTCTCTGCTGGAAGGAGAAGGCCTGGAAGGACTAGAACAGCCAAATGGCTTTCAAGTCCTCCTTTCTGGAAAGTCTGCTGCTATCGCTACGTTCTGCCAGCACAACACGAAGAAGATTCATGAAGGGAAGACTCTGGGGCTGCCCTAACTGTTGGAGATGTCGAAAGCTGCCCATTCCTCTGCCAGGAGACACCTGGAGCTCAGTCTGTCCTGGCGCATCCAGCGTTGCTTCAGTGGAGCCCTCCAAACGGGACTGTGTCCAGACAAAAGGCCGGTGTTGACACGGCTGTGGTCTCGGCAGGCCGCGGCTGAGACGCGTCGCGAGGGCGGTGTGAGGGGAAGTTTCCATTAAGCGCTGTTCCCAGCTTGCCGCGGCCGAGCTCGGCAGCTGCGCCTCCCAACCCGCGCAGCGCTCCAGAGCTCTCCTTTAAGCGACTTCAGCAGAGGGGCCAAGTCCTTTCCAAAGCACTCCGTCAGCTCTCATTGAGAACAAAGTTAAGCACATTAAACAGCCTAACCGCCACTTCTGTGGAAACGTGGCCGCTCTTGTGAGCATGGAGTGTTTTAAGTAACGCGGAGATGGCAAAAAGGAATCTGATGGCGATGGCTGCGTGAGGCTGCGCGTTCACCTGGCCTCAGCGCCTGCTGCCGGAGGCTTCCCGCTCGGCCCGGTGCTGCGGACCTGCTCTTTCCGTGGCCGTTGGGACAGCTGGGGAGCCCACCGATGTGCGGATTAGTCGCCTGCGAACGACTAATTCAGATTGCTGCTCTTATTTGACCCGCCTCTGATTGCGAGGAATTTAGTGCATAAAAATAACCCCCGAACAAACGTAGCAGAAGGATGTGCAGCTAAAGCACAGAGCGCATCGGGGAGAGCGGCGCGAGGCAAAGCCGCAGCCCTGCGGCCGCCGTGGCGTGCGGCCTGCGGGACCCTGCGGCCGCGGAGCCAACGCAGGCAGGGGCCTGGCTTGTGTCTTGGCAAAACTGGATGGAATAAATTAGAAGATACTCAGTGCCAGCAGTTGCTTAATGCAAAATGCTGGACAAGAAAATGCTTGGGGGTTTTTGTGTGTGTGTTTTGTTTTGCCTCCGGTTTTAAGTGCTCTTTTTAGTGCTGTTCTTGGGGAAGTTTCTGATCGTTTACACTAGTGTAACTGGGTTGAGAGGCAAGTTAGCTAGTGTAGGTAGGGGTGTCCTTGTGCGGTGAGCGTATGAAAATCATATGGCATGATGGTGTTGGCTTCTGGATGATTGGGTTTAGCAGCATGTGTTTTTTCTCTTTCATTTTTACTTTTTTTTTTTTTTTTTCTCAGAGGGAAGAGCCTTAGCCCAGGAGTGAGCTTTGCATTGGCCCTTGGGCTGTCTGATGTTTGCTGTAGGACCAGGCCAGGTCAATTAGTGCTTCTAGAACAGGGAAAGGGAGATTTCTTCAGGGAGAAAAGAACAGGATCTCGACTAGCATCAATTCTTATGGCTGTCTGCCTTGGAGATGGGTCTCTCTGCTTCATTATCTTTAAATTAGCTTGCATGTTAAGTGTACGAAAGGCCCGCTCTGACTCACAGAGGCTTGTCAGAAAGGAGGAAGAACTGAAAGTCCTGGGGTCTTCAGCTCTGCCTGCAGCGCCCTGGGAAATGAATTCATTCCTCTAAAGTGCTTTTTTTTTCTTCTTTTTTTTTTATTTATTTTTTCTTATTTTGCTGTTGTACAGCAAAATTCAAGACTTAATACCGCAAGATTTAATACCTCAGTTTCCCATGCTTAAAAGGATCTTTTTGCCCTTTACTGATGAGATACTGCAACATTTTTTGAGGCCAATAATTCCTGGGCGCATATAACTGTGTAACAACAGGGTACATCAGAGATAAATGGTAAGGTGAACTGATACTATATATCTAGAAATCCTGCAAGATTTAAATATAGGCTTTTTTGGTTAGGGCAATCCAAGTCAGCTGCAGGTTTCACAGTCAACTTGACTTTTAGAAATAGCCTGCAGGCTCACTAGCAATTCTGTAAAAGCATTGAGACATGGGCTCTTGTGTCGCTTGTATCTGTAGCCCTGAATTTGCAAGATCTGGGTATGTGTACGTCTATATATTTGTCTGTATTAGAACATGTCTGCGCTAACATCAAAGGAAGCTCTCCTGCATTTAATCCTTTAAATAAGCTCGTTTTTTGCCAGCCCCTATATTTGAAATGAGATTTAAAGCAGGGCTGCAGAAATGCCTTGGTTTAGTGAGCCTCTTGGCTGGCTTGAAAACAGTTAACAGTCGGGGTTATGGTGTGTGTGGCGGGGGGAAGGGGTTTTTTTTTCCCCTCTTCACTTTTAAAGACATGGAAAGTGTTTTAAAGACTCGATATAATCAGCCATCACCAGGGATTAGCTGCAAAAAGAAAAAGATCTGTGGAAACCTTGCATGCAGAAACTGAAAGCCTGGGGCTCCTTCTCGTAGCCTCTTCCTCCCGATGCGTTTGGCCGCGTTGCCCGCCGGCTTCGCTGGCCCGCGGGAGCCGGGCCCCGCGCACCGAGAGGGCCGCCCGGTCCCTGTCCCGCTCCGGCCGGGGCCGTGCCGGCTGCTGGTTCCCATTTTATTAATGAAGCACAACAGGAAATGTCTAGTTCGGAGCTCCAAGGTCTTGGCAGCAGCGTGCCACCTTCTGAGGCAGAAGAGGAAGCGCTCTGCTGCTGGTACAATGAGGGTAAACCACAATCCTTCCCCTCGCTCGGTCTCTTTCATATAGATGTGAATATATTTTAATCGTGTAACTTTGATCCTCCTGGTTTCTCCTCCTGGGCCCTCGCTCCCCTTTCCTGAAGCTGATTTTTATCAGGGCTGTTTTAAAATAGGTGTTACAAAAGACGAGCTTGCCGTTAGTAAGCCCTGGTTTGTGCAGCGCAATTCCCAAGTGCAGTTTCTGTGTGGTTCCAATAATGCTGCTATCTGTTAGATTAAAATAAAATTACATTGTTAACACCGACCTTGATTTGGAATTAGAAATGACATTTAAAGATTGCCATTTTACACCACAGATATTACAGAAAAAAGGCACAAATAAGGAAATATTATGAAGTCACAGGATGTTTGTGAAGTTGTTATAAAAGCCAGCATATCCCAAAGTCATAGGAGTTAGCTAATAGCCAAAATTACCAGAAAAAAAACAATTACTTCAATCACAAGTCCTTGTACTGAAGTCTGTGATTTATTTCTAAGGCATATGAAAACTTCTGAAAATGCTACCCCTAGGGATAGACCATTTTTACATACCTAACTTTAGGGTCCTATTTTTGAGAATCTTTAGTCAAGATTTAAATTTTTTAAAAAGTATAATGTAAGTATATATGTATATAAGCATATGTAAGCATATATGTATGTGCTCTTTTATTTTTTGCAGAATATCTTTAAGTAGTCATTGCAACCTTTCATGCCACTAGTTTCTTTCAATGTCTTTAGAACATAACCAGTAGGATTTCATGGAAAACTTGTAGCATCCTCCTTAATAAAGTGTTTCGGCCAAGTTTGACATTACATTTTCATCAAATATTGTCCTATTTTAAACATTAGACATTGCGTGATCCTGTGTTAAAGGTACCCTTGAAGATGTATATGAAAATCTGTTTGAGAAATAGGGGAAGGATTCTAGTGTAATGGATAAATCAGCGTCGAGAGACAACACTTAAGTTTTGTTTCTGATATGATCTTAAAAACATGCTGCAGGTTGGAGTGATATGTCATCTGCCTGCTCTCTGGTGAAACTCGGTGCTGGATTCAATGATATTAAGATGAGCATTCAAACTAGTAATCAGAACTAGAAGCTTGTTCTGAATCGAAGGGCATGAGCATGTCTGGATCTAACTATGCACCCTACAAAATGTCCATTGTAATACTTAATAATTAAGTAGCTAACAAAGTTACGTGGAGCATAATAAATAATCACTTCTGAAAATTTCGAGAGACTCTATATATTCAGTGATGCTATTTGTCTTTTGTCTTTTATTTTTGTAGGTCAGATCTTGCCAGCAAACCGAAACACACCAAGCCCCATCGATCCGGAGACTATCCAAGTTCCTGTTGGCTATGAACCTGACCCAGCAGATCTTGCTCTTTCCAGTATTCCTGGCCAGGAGATGTTTGACCCTCGTAAGCGCAAATTCTCTGAGGAAGAGCTGAAACCACAGCCAATGATTAAGAAAGCTCGCAAAGTCTTTATTCCAGATGACCTGAAGGTAAATTGGAACTGGTGACCAGGTTATTCATAGGCTGTCTCTATCACGGTTATTTTCTGAGCTGTAGATTTGGAGCCTAAATCTGTTTTCTCATCAAAATCTACCAAACAAACTCTGATGCAGAATTAAACTAGAACAGCTTCAAGTATGACTGAGAGGCATGTGTCCTTTTTGAGACAGGCAGCAGCTGAAATTCATGAGATCAATATTAATTTCCCTTGTATGCCAGAAACTTCCTGTGTGACCCAGGTCACAAGCTCACTTTGTCCTATATTTCCCACTTATGAAACAGTCAGATCATGTTTCCTTTTCCTCCACCCCGTCTGTCTCATCGGCATAGATTGTAAACTCTCCTAGGAAGGATCCCTCTCTTAGAGGGTGTAGTCCGGGCAGGTCCCTGATAAGGACCATGAAGTATTTTGTATCTCATGTAGAAGGCTTTTAGCTCGGCTTTTAGTAACTAAGGGAAACACTGCATTAAACGAATCTAGGTGAAAGAGTCTTAATTGTAGAAAAAAATGGGCATCTCTATCTGGTAGAATATCTGCAGCAGGGATTGTATGTCATTAAACAGACACTTAGGAAGAAAACGTTGAAAACACTCTGCCAAGAAATGTGTTTCAAGGCAGTATTTAAAATGTAGTGCAATCATACAAAACTGCACCGTCCGTTATACTTTTCACTCTCTGAGATATAAAGAGCAAAATTCTTAGAGGAGGATAGAACTAATTGATGAGCTGATCTTCTAAATCAGATAACCGTGGAAATTGTCTTTATTTGCAAAATCCGCTTCCTGGGATGCGGTTTCCGAGAGGAATATTTCATCAGAGGTTGTCCATGCAGAATTTCATTCTGCAGTTGCTGCTGCCCCCTCAAGGCACAGACTGAAAGCCCTGTTGGAATCAGTGGGAATCTCTGGCTCTGCACCCAAAGAGCCTGGGATGCTATGTGTTTACACCAGATTGATAGCGTTAGGAAAAGACCTTGATGCTGTTTGCTATTTTTATGTCTAAGGATAACATCATCCAAATTAAAAGCCCGGAAATGACAATTCCAGTATTACTGAGGTGATCTGCTGCTTCTCCTTTGGCTTTAATGCCCTTAGTCTTTGTTCAAGAAGATGCATCTGTACCACGTCATTACTATCCCAGGAAAATTCCATTACTGGAGATGCTCACTGATACTGCAGCATAGAGAAGTCTGTGTAAAGAGAGGTATTGAAACAGCTACTCAGGTATAAGGAAAGGTAGAGTGGGGTGGTTTTGTGCTATCTCCAAGGTGTGAACTTGGGCCAAAGATGCCCTTGGACTGTTTCATATCACAAGTGGTGACCATCAGTGTCTGTAGGTGTTCAGTCTAAGGTGGAATTAGAAGTTCAGGGTCCCTCATTTCTTTGAGGTGATCACAGCAGTTGCCCTTGACTGTCTTGCAAGTGCTTGACCCAAGGGTGCTCTGTCCTGGCATGTGGAGTGGCTGTTGAGTCCCGGGGGAGGGTAAGCAGATTAGGCCGGTCAATCGTCTCTGGGTTGCATGTGATTCTGAAATGCCAGCCTTACCT
Source organism: Rhynchotus rufescens (assembly GCA_032273925.1). Classification (NCBI taxonomy): domain Eukaryota; kingdom Metazoa; phylum Chordata; class Aves; order Tinamiformes; family Tinamidae; genus Rhynchotus; species Rhynchotus rufescens. Next base: position 19,989 of record JAVCKT010003688.1, read on the forward strand.
CTTTCAGGCCTGGATTAAGGGATTTGCCATAGCAATTTGTTAAAATAAAGATGGATGAAGCCTAGGTGGCACACTAATAAATTGCGTAAAGCTGATTTTTATGGAGTGGAATGAGATGGGAAATTATAAACAAGATTTGGGTCATAGTATTTTGCTGCATGCTTGTTTTTAAGAGGATTTTTCCGAGGGTCCCATCTAAGTACAGGTGAAAGGCAGCGTGGAGAGACACTGAATCCAAGTCATTATTTTTGCACACCTTATTAAGCTAAACTAATGCAAACTAGACACCAAATGCTTCCAGCCACTGGTTTACCCTCCCTGCCCCGTTGTGGCAGGAGGTGCAGAGCAGCAGTGTCAGCAAGGCCTGGTGATCTGCTGATGGACAGATGAGTGGTGGAGCATTTGCCTGTCCCGTGCAGCCCAGGAACAGATGTCCCACATCTCTCACCCAGGAAATGGTGCCGAGCCGAGCTCAGAGCATAAAGAAATGCGAGAAAGTAGATAGGATGATTCCGAGTGGGGGCTGCGTCAGCCTTGTTCTGCAGAGGACCAAATTCCACTTTTTTTAAGGGCTTCTGCACGGTTCTCACTCGATTGCTGCTAATTGTTAAAATGTGGTTCAGTTTAGCTTAGATCAAAGCAGCCTTGAAGCTGCTGTGGTGTTGAAGGAGACTTTCTTTGGAAACCAGCAAAATCAGGTGAAAGTATAAAGTGCCTTGCAGCCTTTGGTGCACAGATACAGCAAAGGTGAGCTCCCAGAGGCAGATCTTCAGGCATGAGGCTTTGGGAAGGAGTTATGGAACCTCAGAGGGAGAGGTACCTTTCTCCGACAAGCACTTGTTTTGCTGTTCCTGATCCAGCTGTCAAATAGTGCCAAGAAATCCTCTTCCATTGACTTGCTGTTCTAGAGGGCAGAGCGAGAGTCCTGTGGGGCTCTGTAGAAAAAATCTTTGGACAAAAGGGGAAGAGATGGAAAACAGGGAGATGGGAATGGGGGTGATCCCAACATCCGGAATGGATCAGGCTGGCGAGGCAAGTGTGGAGGGCAGCAAACGACCCACCGCGCGCCGTGGTGGGTGCGCTAGCTAGGTCAGGGAGGCTGCGAGCGGAGCCCACCCGCTGCAACGCGCTCCTCCTCGGAGGAATCCCATCCAGAGGGTGAGAGGGAAGGTTCTGACAGAAGCCCTGGCCGCTCGCTCGATGCCTCCTGCCGTGTAAGCCCAAAGCCGCGGCGTTGAGCGTGGTGCACGCGAGCAAAGCACGCGGCGAGAGGCTGCGGCCGAGGGCAGGCCCCGGGCGCCGCTCCGCTCCGCGTGCCGAAATCTAATACTCTGTCTGCTGCTTTCTGTGTTTAATGAGCAGGATGACAAATACTGGGCAAGGCGCAGAAAGAACAACATGGCCGCGAAGCGCTCGAGGGACGCCCGGCGCCTCAAGGAGAACCAGATCGCCATCCGCGCCTCCTTCCTGGAGAAGGAGAACTCGGCCCTCCGCCAAGAGGTGGCCGACCTGCGGAAAGAGCTGGGCAAGTGCAAGAACGTGCTGGCAAAGTACGAGGCTCGACACGGCCCCCTGTAAATTCGAGGCGGGGAAGAGATTATTTTTTTTCTTTTTTCTTTTTCTTTTTCTTTTTTTTTTTTTGTTGCAGGTTGGCATTTGACTAGATGGACAATGTGTTTCCTGTTTGATAGCACCACACCCAAACCAACCTTTCTGTCTTCAGCACTTTACCAGAAGCAGAAACAAAACTGACTTTATTTTTGTTGTTGTTGTCGTTGTTTGCGGTATGCGTGTGCCTGCGTCCGTGCACACGCGTGTTCACGCGTGCGTGTATGTGGGCGTGTGCTCGTGGGTACGTGTGGGTGTCTGTGTGCGCACGCATCTCAGCACTTCCCATTTTTATGAAGCCCTCTTCAAAGGGTGCCACATTTTTACCTGGACTGTTGAGAACCGCCATAGTAAGCTTTTTATTATATATATTTTTTTCAGTGCTGCTTCAGAATTAGGGTTTTTATGTTATTGTAACCAGATCCATCCTCCTGATTTACTTGGAAAGATCCCAGTATAAGTTATAAAAAAAAAAAAGAAAAAAAGAAAAAAAAAAAGAAAAAAAGGAAAAAAAAGAAAAAAGGAAAAAAAAGTAGATCTCAGTTTTTCAAGAGTAACAAGCTATTGTTTAAGTATGTCTAATCAGAAAAGTTAACATGCTAATCAAGTGCACAAATAATAATTTAGTACTACACTGCAGAAATATTAATTTATAGATTGCTTTTGTTGTATTTTAAGTTTTGGTGATAATTGTCTCCGATTTAAAGTGCTGTTAGACCGAGTTAGCTCTCCTCATTATAGATCCCGTCATGGCTTATCTCTAGCTCTTAAGGTTCCTTTTCTTTCCACAGACCCCCCGAGTACTCTTGATAGACCACAGAGTGTGTATCTTGCACTGTCTGCACCTGAAGCAATAATCCCGTTGTTCGCTAGCGCGCATGCTGCCCGGGTGTTCCTAGTGGATGTAGGATGGTTCCCCTCCCCAACAGGAGTTTTAATGTCTTTAACAGAAAAAAAATAAATAAACCCTTAAGGCGTCAAGGACACGTTCATGTGAGCATGCTCGTTGTGTCCCTGCTGCAGGGAGCGCATGTGTACGGAGCAGGATAATTAGTTGAAACGAGAACAAAATTAATAGCATCACATCAGATCCGTCGTTGAAATCAGAGGGGCTTTTTATGTTTTCAGTTAGTTTCGCGTTTGAGTTCCGTTTTGTGATTTAAAAATGAAACAAATACCCAAATTCAGTTGTTCCTTCCCACGTTTTGTAATATATTTTCTGTGGATTGTATCTTGCTGTTGGAAAATCACTCTTATTCAGTTAGAAGAAGTCACTGGTTTGCAAAGCCCATCTTTCCTAGTGATTGTTGTTTTGAGTATGACATGAACTGATGGTTCTGAACTTACTATGTTTTAATCTCTCTATTTGCTTTTGAACACGTATGTTCTATTATAAAGTGGACTTCTGAAACATGAATGTAAGAGACACTGGTGTATTTCAGAAGGGGATGGTGTTGTCATATACTGTGGTTAATCCAATCAATCTAAGTGTTTACTATAGACCAAAAGAATAGATATTATAAAATGTATAAAGTTTATACAGATTAATTATAGTATGTTTGTTTTGTACAGTATTTTTCAAGTACAAATACTGACAAATGTATTTTGGAAGACATATATTATATATAGCAAAAAGAAAAAGCTATTCCATGTTTAAAATATATAGCAAAGATATATATTCTCCAATAATGTACAGAGAGGAAATGCTTGGGATTTTTTTTTTTTTTTAATCTTTAATATTTTAAGCCTGCCACTGGCACATTGGGATGCTTTGTGCTTGAAATTAAATTTTTATGGAAGTAATAGGGCTTTCAGGGCGTTCCATATTGCTAGGAAAGAAAAACCTTATTATTTTCCATGAGAAAGAATCTGTTTGTTAGGGATAAAGCACAACACATTTTAATCAACTCCTGATTGGACAATACAATATTTTATAAAGGCAGAAAAACGATATATAGTACAATGAAACTCACATTCATTTGCAATCTGCTGCTGCTAGAATTTGTTTCCAGCTGATTTTTCATGTTGTTTTTAAGTAAATAGGTTGTATGTACTGCCTACTTTCATTATCGTGTGAGGAAAATAAGGTGCTACACGTCGTCTTCACGGTTTTTCTAAGTGTTTTGACAAGACTTTTCAAATAAAAGGTTGTTCATTCCATTAAATTATGAACCATGCTTGAGGAGATTGTTACAGTGGACTCAATGGTTTGTTCAGCATTACAGACATCCTTGCATCAATGGCATTTTTTGCAGTATTTTTCCTCAAACGTACCTGACTTGTCAGTGCGCTGTAACGTGCAGTACTTGCCTGTGGACCATTTATTCAGTGCATGGAATTTCCACGTGCTGCAGCCAAGTTTTCATGTGTAGCAAGTTATTTTCTAAAGGTCAGTATAAGCCACTGGATGCAAGCGTAGAGAAAGGAGGCTGAAGGTGTTTGATAAAAGTCTGTTTATCTGCTCTAGCCACGAGGAAAGACACCTTTCTTCTCCCTTTCCTTTGGCATAGGTTTGTGCCAGGGGCAGGGCTCAGTCACGCGCCTGGACACACTTTCAGCAGCACCACAGCAAATTGCCCCAACGTTGTCTTGGCCAACGCTGTCATTATTCTTGGGGTGACGCTTGAAGGGCAGAGACTGCGGGTGTGACATCCTTAGCTGGTACGGAAATAACCAGACCCAAAGGTGGGTTGTGCTGGCACCACAACGTGGTCATTAAAGCATACAAGGCAGCTGGAAAAAAATGAGAGGGTGATTTTGTTCCTGGAATGGGAGGTGTTGATCAATACAGGGCAGGGATCGGGGGTCCTGTGATCCATGGCGCAGGACTCGCCTTTCCTACTGGGAAAGGTGGGTATCCTAGTGCAGCTGGAAAGCTCACTCTTGGTTAAAAATAAAACAAACTAGGTGAGAAATATGTGTGGGATGTGACATGAGAAAATCAGATTTTCCAGTCAGGGTGTCTCCCCAGAATAACAGTTTAAAAAATATTTATATATTTGTCTTGTTTTTGGTTCGTAAGGACAGTTTAGCTGGGATCATCAGGGCTCTGATGGCTTTGTTGCTCGTAAAGGAGCTCGTAGGTCTATCAAAGTATAATTTTATAAAAAAAAATAGAAATATATATATTTGCAGAATGATTTAATAGTATCTCGAAGTAATTTGCTGACTTCAATTAAATGGTAAGCATTGGTAAAATGCCTTTTTTCTGAAACATAATATATATTTTTTTTCTTTAAAGAAAAGCCCTCTAAAAGTACAATGAATGTGAGATGTTGGTGACTCCTAGCACTTTGTGCAGCAGAAGGGGGATCTATTTTTAAGTTTTTCCTTTGTGCTGCAGGGTGAGCAGGCCCCACGGGGCCTGGTGGCTCGAATCCACGGAGGCGAGAAATTCCAAAGGGAGGATGGAGCGTGAGCCCAGGGCCGAGCTGAGGACGGCTTGAGCCTATACCTGTGTATGTATGTGCAGGTCATATAGCCCTGCGGAGGCTGCAAGGGGGCCGAGTTAGGTGAAGCCCAAGGGTGCCCTCCCCTCCTCTCCCCCCAAACGCAACCATTGGAATCTCTTGCCTCTGTCAGGTGGTAATAGCCCCCGTTTTGACTTCTTTGACTATTTTTGCATGTGATTTACATGAGATGTGCAGAGAATTTTTATTTTGTTGTTTATGTAAAGAAAAAAAATCTATATATTAAAACTTACAAGTGATCAACCATTGTATTTCTGGCAACACCACAGGACAGCATCTGTTTCAATATGAGTTTAATAAATAAGATCAAATTAAATGTATGACATGAAATGAATTGCATCCTGTATGCTGTTCAGCCCTTTTTCTTTCTTTTTTTTTTTTTTTGGTCTCTTAATGTTTAATAAACTTTAAAATTTTTCTTATCTCAGCATTGTGCTTGCTTGGGGCTGGGGGTGACGGAGAAGGGGACATTAAGGGCAGGGGACCATGTTCCTGGGGGCAAAGGTCTCCCCTGGGCCTTTAGTGCTGTGGCAGCTACTGCAGCAGAGCCCCTTCTCCTCTGTAGTATAGAATTATGTAATTGTAATAGGTATTATGAGATATATATATATAATTATATCTATTAGATAAGACATAGTTTAATTATATTAAACATATGACTAAGCTTAGTAAACGCAACTTCAAACTTAGACACATTATACATGGTAACAGTGTATAGTGTAAACACTGGAAATAGAATATTTGCACAAGCACAGAGCACTTGGTCTAGATTCATAAAAACCCGGACTATGGACAACTGCTTCTGCTGTGTACTAAATGGCTCCCTTGTTTACATTGGGCATTATGCAGACAAGGCTCTTCCTCTTTTGTTCTTTCTTGCTCTATCAATGCACAGATATGCACTAAAATGCATTTAGAGATGCTAGGTAAGCATGGTACATAATGTACATAGTTTGTATTCAGTTCTATAGAAAAAGATGCATTCATAGTGGAGGTGACATTTACTGTAGTCTCTGCATAAAATATATTCTTATATTTATTATGTACCCCTGAGGACTGGAAGAGCACTAATATCACTCCAGTTTTCAAAAAGGGCAAGGATGACAACCCAGGCACCATCACTTGTCCCTGGCGATGGACCAGCTCATGTGGCTGTTGTCTCCAAACACACAGGACAAGCAGGTGCTCAGGAAAGGAGCAGCTTTGTCCTGCCTCTGGTTTTGGTCTGGGCGCTGCTTTGGTTTGGAGCGCTCATCTAGATTTCCACAAGAGCTGCAGCCAGTTTGTTGGGGAATTTTAGCTCACAAACAAAAGCAAATCCTTTGATTCACCAAAGATCTCCTGGATCAATCGTTTTCAGACAAGAATTCTGCATCTGAGAGACGAACACGGGCAGTCCCGGCCAGACACCCGGGGCCAGTCCTCGGCCAGGCCCCTCGCGCCCGAGCGGGCTCCCGAGGCCGCCGCACGGAACCCGGCACCGCCGGCCGAGCCGGGGCCGCCCTCCCCGCCGGGCCGCTCGCGGAGCTCCGGTCGGCGCGGCGCCCGAGCGGCGGCCTTTAAAGCGCGAAGGCGCGCCCCTCCCTCGTCTCGCGAGACCGTGAGCAGCCAATCAGAGCAGCGAATTTTGCGGGGAAATCGCGTAGGCCGGGCTGCACGGATTGGTGGGCGGGGATTCGGGCATGATGGGCGTGGCTGTGGGTGGGGGTGGGCGGGGCTTCAAGAGTTGGTGGGTGGGGCTATCGGTGGTGATGGGAGTGGCTTCAGGGATTGATGGGCGGGGCTTCAGGAGCTGGTGGTCGGGAGTTCAGGATCTGTGGGCGGGGCTGCCGGTGCTGGTGGGCGGGGCTTCAGGGTGGGCGGGGTTAGAGGGAGTGGGCGGGGTTACGGGGAGGCCAGCAGCTGCCCCTTAAGGGGGGGCGACCTCTTCCTGTGTCCCCCTGTCCCCCATTGTCCCCATTGCCCCCCCATTGCCCCCCCATGTCCCT
>JAVCKT010003689.1:0-10388 GCA_032273925.1 Rhynchotus rufescens
CTTCTCCATCCATTACTTCTGTGCCTTCTCCTGTGTCTTTCTTGGGTGTGCGGCTGCCTCTTGTCTTTCTTTTCCCTTTCAGCTCCTTCCACCAAGCTCAATTCTGCTCCCAGACCCATAAAACTTTGATTCTTATAACAACTGACTACCTCAAGTGCTCGTGCTGCCCCAGAATTGCTTCCTTCTTCCTTCTTCCACCCAAAGACTCTTGTCTTAATAAAGACTAATACTTAAGTGAGGTGACTTCTGATACAGAGAGGGTCGGGTTGGATGGTGTCTGCCCTCCATCCCATTGGCCTATGGGACAGAGTACAATGCAGAGAAGTTCACTCTAGAAGCCAAACTGGCCAGGAGAGCAGAGCTTGATAACCTCATGATGCACCAATGCATTCATGTTTGTTTGGATTAGAGCTACCACCTCAGTGAGGTGCTGCTTCTAAGTAGCACAGCTCAGGTTGACATTTGTTCACTTATAGACAAGTAAAATAATTCTGATGAGGTCTAAGATTTTGTGGTTTAGAATGGCTCCTTTCTTGCATGAGAGCAGAAAACTACTGAAGTTGTTTTTCATTCTGGGATTGAATGGTGCCTTAATACAAATCAACATAATTAATAAGGAGTTGTAGCTTTTTCTAACGAGTTATTTATTTGCTCACATCTTACCCAGACTATCACAAATTCTTGTTTCTCTTTTTTTTGTTCTCTGAAGAACCCTTGATACCCTTCAAAGCAAAACTGAAGGATCTGGAAGTTCAGGAGAAGGAATCTGCCACCTTCCAGTGTGAGGTGCCTGTTCCTAGTACAGAGACAACCTGGTTCAAGGAGGAAACCAAACTCCAGCAGAGTAAGAAATACAACATCGAAGAAGAGGGCACGTACCGCCGGCTCACTGTCCAGGATGTCACCACAGATGATGACGCTGTCTATATCTGCGAGATGAAGGAGGGCAGCAGGACAATAGCAGAGCTGTCTGTCCAAGGTAAGAAAGAGTCTTTCTACAGCATATAGGCCAGGTCTTGCACTGAAATTCTCACATGAGCTCTATGTGTTTGGTTAGTAGCAAACTGGGATCTCGTGGCAGGATATATCTGGGATACAGGGTCACAGAACGGGAAGAAATTGTGTTGAAGGCACGATAGTTGCAAATATATAATGCAGAGGAACGCTGTACTTAGGGTGGCTTCCTGGAAAGCAAAATTATTGAGCTGTAACCTCACGTTGTGGCTTTTCCTTAATGTAATCCCAAGCACCAAATATATCCCCCGGTGTGCCCTCGTGCAGATCTTGTCAGATGTCTTGCAAACACAGTGGTAAATCTTGTCTGACAGTGGCTCCAAGTGTCCTGAGAAGTTGGCTTAACATCTGCTTTTTAAGGTCTGATGCATGGTGCAGACAGCAGTCAGAAACAGGACAGTTTCATCAGAAATAAGATCCATGTTGCCGGACATCAGGAGCTGTGCTCTGGAGTCTGGAAAGACTGGTGCAGAATGTGGATGTAGATTCACATCCTCCACTCCAGTAACAGGAACTGGAGACCTGTGGCAACAGCTCAGGATCTGCAACAGCTCAGGACTACATTTGTTTTGTCTGATTTAAAGCCCGGCTTTACTGCCACTGAAACCAGCCAGAAGTTCTCCACTACATGAATTCATTGGTGCAAGATAACTGGGAGTTGTGCATCCTTGATACATGCACTTTTTGTACCATTAGCAAGCAGACAAGAGTGTTCTTGGGAGAAGGCATACAGCAAAATTTATCCCAAAGACATGAGAGTGCAGGCAGACATCATTTTGTTACAGCTCTGCTAGGACTGAGCCAGCCAAATACTGTAAGCCTGTTTAGCCCCAGTAGGACAGATGGTATTTGTTTTTCTTGTTTGTGTTATGATACTACAGCATGTTCCACTCAAAAGAGAGTGACTGAGTCAGGTGGAGCCCTTGGGAGGGGAAGGAGGCATAGCCTTCTCATGGGAGCCTTGTTCCTGCCCCAAGGAGAAGGTTTGAGAGAGCAGGGCGGGATAGGGATAAGGTGAGAGGTTGGCTGGTTGCACAGCCCCGTGGTGCTGCAGAGATGGGGACACAGGGGCAGCAAGGAGTAGACTCAGAGCCAAACTTAAGAGAGGATGAGCACAGACTTTCTAGGTCTTCAGAGGGGACTACATAGTCACCTGCAACCAGTCTCCTGTAGGAAGGTGCTTCCTTGTGGCCCAAAGCAAACCCTGAATGAAAGGTCCCATGTGTGAGGGCAGATTTCTTTATAAACTTGTTTTACCTCTCTGAATTTCGTCATTCCCAGCTTGGTTGCTTTGATTTTCTTTTTTTCCTTTTTATTGAGTAAGACTTGGCTCTGAAATGTCTAATTTCAGTCCACATGAGGAGCTCACATCAGAGATAAAGTCAACATATATCATGCTCAATGTTCTGGTCTAAAGGTTTTTAGAGGGACCTGCCTGTGCCTAAAATAATGAAACTTACATTAAAACACTCGCAGCTGTACAGTAATATTCATTTACATCTGTAACGCAGCTTTGTACTGAGCTATGGTCACCTATGTTTCTAGTCTGACATGCAGTACCTTCTATTAAATAAATACAAGATATGTGAGCTTGGACGCAAACAGACCTTGTGGGCCTTGGAAGGAGTAATTTCTTTCCAAAGTCATAGCATTGCTTTGTTACTTGAGAGCATTCTGGTTTGGAGGGATGATCTCCTGCCCAAACCGACATGGGTATGGGCACATATTGTAACTTTGAGGCTATTGTTGTAAGTCACAGTCACCTGGGTAACTTGGTAAGGCCACCAGTAAGATAAGTTAATTCCATGCAAATTTCTGGATTTGCTCTAAAAAGAAATATCAGGGGTTTTCTATATTATGTCAGGAGACCAGGATGTTTGGATGCTTGGTTATATAACGTACTGGTTATGGGATGGAGAAAATATCCTGGAACCTGTCTAGCCTAAGACTGACCTGCTTTAGCAAAGATTTCATGTAAATGCCTAGGATATGCAGACAAAAGCTACCTCAACGTCAAATCTGTTATTTTTAAGGCTACATACCTTGTATTTATTTAACAGAAGATGCTACATGTTAGACTAGAAACATAGGTGACCATAATCAAGTAAAAGATTTTTTTTTTCTCTTTGAAGGCATAAATAAGTGATTGGCGTTGTCTGTTCTGACTTGCTGTGTAACAAAGAGTCTAGAATTTCATTTAGGGATATCTGCCTAGTGCCTGTAATGTTTTGATTAGGTGAGAACAGATGGCTAGTTCTGTTATATTCTGACTGGTCCGTTGTTACCAGAGATTTTAGTCTTCTGTATCTGCTATTGGCTGCTCCTAATTGGTTCTTCATTTGAAGGGAACATCATTAAGAAACTTCCACGAAAGACTGCAGTCCACGTAAATGACACCGCCGTCTTCTGCGTGGAGCTGGACAATGAATGCCAGAAGATCCGCTGGCTGAAGAATAAGGAAGAGGTGCAACCCAGTGATCGAATCACCATCACATGCTCCGGCAAGCAACACACCATGATCATCCGAGAGTGTAAGAAGGAAGATGCTGGCGAGATTGCCTTCCTGGCGGATGAAAGCAGAACTTCTACCCAGTTCACTGTGACTAGTAAGATTCACTTTTATTCAGCCTTGCTGTTGTGTTTTCCCCAGCAAGCAGGTGCTCCCATCTTAGCAGTGTTCTCTCCAAATAGTGCCCTGGCAAGTTGTGCATTGGCCAAAGACGATGGAAAGTCCTATGTCTACTCCAAAGGCTCTCTACGTGAAAGGGAGCTTTATAGGATATTAGGGAGAGAAGACAGAAGACAAGTTCTGGGGCAGAGCATAGCCTGTATGTGTGTTTTCTCTGAACTTGTTTGAAATGAATGTAAAATGATAACTAAGAATATGGATTATGGGGCTTCTCTCCACTAAGAGTTGCCTAGAAAACAATTTTTAAGTTATACATTGCAGCTGTCCTTTGTTGCACACACTATGAATTTCCTAAATGCCTACATCAATGTGTATAAGACAAGCTCCATTTTCCAAAAGCAGTAGGTTCTCTGAGGGACGTTTAGCATTTCTTGTCATGGGACTAATGATTTTTTTCAGAAAACAGGGACTTAATTCTCACTGTTAGCTTCACAGAGGATTTGGAGGTAAGAGTTGGCCAACATTCAGTTCTTTTGGGAGATACAAAGGTCTCTGATAGGTGTGTTGACTCTTAATGGGGAGTTAATATTGACTCTTAATAGAGAAGGCCCCAGAGTACTGTGGGAAGGTTGAAACTTGCTTGCATTGTAGCAAGTTAAATAAATAAATAAATAAAAACCTGTGAAAGAACCTCTGTACAAGAGCACACCACACGTTTCAGGTTCAGCAAAGCATTTAACAAGCTTGAAACGTTTTGCTTTGATTTTTAGCTTCTAAAGCTGCTTGCTTTAGAATAAAGTAAAAACTGCAAGGCAAAGGAAAGATGCTGCCTCCTACAAAGTAATTTCCTCCTTGTCACCAAACCCAGCAAAGCCGTGTCATTTCTTTTCCCTTTTTGACATAAAGGTGCTGACAGATCCCTATTGACGCATTTAGATTAAAAAATGGGACCTTTGGCTTCTTTAGCTTTAGTTGGGAACATTGATATAGCACATAGGCTGGAGAATTCCTTCAGCTGACAAATCTGATCAGAGCAGGGGGCTCAGCTGACTGAGTTGTAGCAGTAGGTGCAGTGTGGTTGAGATGGGCCAATTTCAGCAAAATTTCATTTCAGGTCCTAATTTATACTAAGTTTTTCCTATTTTGATGGCACTGCTTTTGCCAGGCAAAAGCTGCTTCCTAAGAGAGACTACTTACTCTTACATTTGGCTTACACCTCTGCTGCAGTCCCTATCTGAATTTCAGAGAAGTCACCATCTGTAGTGTTTCTGTCAACTTTTCTCCCACCAGTACCACATCTGATTTGTTATTACTCAGTGGTAATAAATAAATAGATGAAGGTACATGACTACTCTGTAATCTCAGCTTTGCTGGGGCATTCTGGTGTTATTAAGCTACAAGTATTAACCAGAAGAGAAAAGGAAAAAGAAAAAAATCAAGCTTGTGCTGGTCTCTAATGTATTTGGAAAGTGGTCACATCCCACTAAGCACTCTGTGATGGAGATGACAGACAAAGTCTAAGTCAGACTTCTCACTCCACTGTCCAAGTTATGAAGCTGGAGCTGATTCCTGTAACTGGAAAAAAAGTTAAGAAACTCCCTTCCCATACGCAAGTATTTTTGAACAAAATATTACATTACATTTGCTGATGGTAAGGTCAAGAGATTTGATTCCAGCGTCTAGTATTTAGCTTAATGCTACACTAGCAGGACCTTTGGCATCTAACTCTGACCAGCAGTAACTGTGCTCCCCAATTAAGTCGCTGCTTACGTAATGGAGGAGAAGTGTATCACATTGAAATTTCCTATTTTTACACATCAGGTGTGCATGATTAGCTCCTTGAAGAATCCCATGTACTATGTTCACATCCACTTTGATTAACTGGTGTTGGCAGATCTAATAGCATTTATGAAGCAAGCAATATTAATATTTTGTTAGCTCTATACCTCGCATTGTCCATTGGTCATTTTATGGATGGGCAAATTGAGGCGCAGAGCAGCTGTTTCAGAGCTTGGCTTTTACTGTAGGCTCACTGCACAGATCCCTCTAAAGTAAGGAATTTCTGAGTATCTGCAATGTGCCATTTGTTTCACCTACCTCACACACCTCCTTTAAGCTGGGATGAATTTCTCCGGAGAATGCTTTTACCCACAGATTATAGGGGATTTTTGTGTGACTGGCTTACACCAAACGTTTGATGTTCAGGTAGCCAAAATTAAATACCATGATATTTTTCATTTATTGTGCCAGTATATCTGTGGCTAGGACATATCTGATAATTCATAGCTTCTTGCCCTTATCTGTGGCAGCTCATAGTTAATAACTGACACGGGGTTTTACCCTTCTCTGAAGAATTCAAAAATAGTCAGAGGAGGTGAACAAAAATCTTATGCAAATACCTTCAGGAATACTTGTGTCATATATGACTTCAGATACCATGAAATAGGTGGATTTCCTTGACTGTTAGTGAGCTGTCTCTCTATAAATTACTAAAAAATATCTTTCCTGTCAGAGATCCGCAGTAGGCAGCTATCGTCCTTGGGAGATATAGCTGCAAAAGGCCTTTGGGGATGGCATAAAATTGAGAAGCAGGACAGAGGAGAGATTTTTTTCAAGTGAAATTGATTGCAGAGACAGGCCAAGCCTGTGCGACAAGCAACTGAGATGTCCATAAAGCAGTGTGACCCATAAGTTGCTCATTTGTGTCTGTCTTGTGTCTCTGAAATATCCCCATTGTATATTGGCCTATGTTTAAACCTGTTGAAGACCTTGGCTGAAATGTTCCAGCATACTTTTGGAGCAGATCCTTGGCAGGAAATGGTTGGAGTCCAGGAGATGGACTCCAGGTACTGGGTACCTTTTAGGGAGTAGATTTATATTGCTGCAGAGGATGCCACATTAATGTGTAATGCGTTGTGTGTAAAATTGTGTAGCAATCTCATGTATTTAGTTAGTGAGAATATTGTATTTCTATGTAAGGGGTATAATACTATCTGGAAGTCTCTTTTAGGGATTTTCGGACTCTTTTGCTTTTCTATATTGCCCCAAGGTTTTCATAATGACTATTAACCTCAAATGTCCTCAAGACATTTGCTTAAGCAAGCTCAGCTGATTTTTTTTTCAGTGAGTTTCAGTGGATTTTCCACTTAGATATGAATTCCTTGTCCTGTTTTACTTATTCCTTTGCAGCTCCTAAAAAACCTCCCACGCAACCCCCAGTCGACCCTGTGGTGAAAAATAAAACAGAAACCTCAGTGACGCTAGCATGGTCCCCTCCAAAGACAGATCGTCCCCTTCCAATCGATGGCTACGTAGTGGAGCGCAAGAAGCTAATGGGCTTCACCTGGGTGAGATGTCATGAGTCTCCTGTGCCTGACCTGGAGTTCACGATGAGCAACCTGTCAGAAGAAGCTGATTATCAGTTCCGAGTATCCGCAGTCAACGCGTACGGACAGAGTCCATATCTGGAATTCCCAGGAAGCGTGCACCTTGGTGAGCACACATGGATGGGTCTGTGGTGATCCACCATGCCAACTATTTAGAGATATATAGCCATGATAAGGGGAAGGATAGAGCAATAGTGAACAAAAAGCTCCTTTTCTGGTAGATCTTCTGTCTCATTTCAACCACTGCCTGTATGTAGCAGAAGGGATGCAGGGTGAGAGTGAAGGCTGCAGCCATGAGGATGCTCCAGTCTCTTGCCCCGAGACTGTGTGAAACGTGGAGTACTTTGCAATGAATCTTAAACTTGTAAATGCTTAAACTTGCAAATACCTCTTCCAGAGCTGGAGTGAAAGGAGAAAAATACATGTCACAACATAATCTTTAGTATATAAATGATGTACTGAGGGTGCAGCTAGAGAATATTTTTGTGGCGATTTTCCTGTCAGGAAAGAACAAGTTTCAGTCTTTTTAATCACAGTTTTTCTAGGAAATAAAATGGTGATTGTGCTTTATCTTGAGGATGCCGCTGTGCAGATACAATCACTGTGTGCAGTGTAATTGTTTTTTCATTTAATTTAGTGCATGGAAAAACATTTGCTCAGATTTAGTCATGCTGAGTCCTCATATCATGCAATCTTTTTTCCAAGCAGTCAGAACATGCCTATATTTTCCTAGGATGTGTAGAAGTGACTATGTATTGGGCTGGATGACCTCCTGAGGACTTTTTATAAGTAGAATACCACTGCTTAATAAATACATAGCGTATTTGCTATGGGTCCTAGGTGGTTCAGATTTGCTATGTCCTTAAAATTCTAAGGAAAAAAATAGTAAAACGTGCTCTTTCTTTTGTCCCTGCAGAAAAAGGAGTTACACTAACATAAGTCAGTTATATGTATCTGTGGAAATCAAATCCTATCGAGTGTGTATTGCTTTCATTCCAGACAAATGGTATAAGTGCTGAAGGATTTTTTTTTTTTTAATCATTCCCTATTTAACTCTTGAGAACATTGTCCTGGGACAATGGGATATATAACATGTGTTGTTTTTCTTCTCCAGCACCTATCGTGGCTGTGAAAACTCCACTGACAACTGCTGAAGTTGTACCTGGAGGGGATGCCACATTTACTGTTGACCTTACAACGACATGTTCTGGAACTTGGTACCTTGATGGTAAAGTCTTACAGGAAAGCGAGACCTGTATCATTAAGAAGACCCAAACCACTCACACCTTGATCATAAAGAATGTCACCAAGAATGATGATGGAGCAGAAGTGAAATTTGTCGCCGGTAATGTTGATACCAGCACCAACATGAGAGTGAGAGGTATTTACTTTGATCTTTGCTTTTCCTCCAGTAAAGGGACGGTTGCTGTGATGTGATGACTACACTCATATCTGGACGCTTTCCTTTCATGTAGCCAAAACTACCCCAAAATCACGTTCTATAAATTAACATAGGTCCTGGTAATAACTTGGCTGTAATAGGGTGAAGTTCAGAGAGAGCTGCTTGCCTAGTTGCTCTGTGTTGGGACCACTTAACATCAGCAAAATAATTTCTGTGGTACGAGGCCGTCGGTCAGTGGATTCTGTCACCAGATCTACTGTGAAGGTCACAGCCTTAGATTGCTAATTTCAACTCCAGGTGTGATTGGCCTTTCTAACCCTAGAGGAGCCATTCGGAATTAAAACATCATTGATTACTAATGAAGACTTTCCTTGGAGATCTTTTTCTCTGATGTAGACAAGTACAACAAAAAAATCTTGTGTAATGCTGTGCATTATAGACATGGGTACTGTGGCTTACCTCTAAGAAATGACTACAGTAGCTGCATCTACCTGATTTGCAAGGCCAGAGATATTAAATAGACATTTGTTCCTGAAGGATATTCTTGAATTTTTGTGAAAAACTCCGCAAATGCTTTTAAAAAATGAGTATTAATGAGTAAAAGGATGGCCATTTTTGTTTCTCAATGATGCTGCCCATAAAACCACATTGAGTCTCCTGAACTGGAAGAAGTTGTGCTATATTAATATGATTATGAGCTGTTTAATAATGATGAGTATGATTAATGTCATGTGATTATATGGCAAGACCCTAAGACTTTTTCAAAGAGCCTGAAGCCTACAGAAAAAATATGAGGCAAGCATTAGTTGGATATAACTTGCATTAACAAGGTCTTTGCTCCTGACAGCTGCTGCCGTGAGATTTACCAACAAGAGCAGAGACACAGAAAAGGTCTCTGCTCGACTGCGTGAGGAGGCCAAGCTTCAGGCCGAGCTTTCTGATGCGGATGCTGCTGTGAAATGGCTGAAGGATGGGAAAGAGCTCAAGGCCGGTGACAAATACGAGCATCAAACTGTGGGCAAACGGCGCACCTTGAGGATTCACAACATTGCAACCGAGGATGCTGGAGTTTATGAGTGTGTCTGCGAAGGGGATAAAATGGTCTATCAGCTTTCAGTGAAAGGTATGTGGCTGTCTGGACTATTTCCACCGTCATGCTCTCCCAAGATTTTGCATTTCAACATGACCACTTTAATTTTCTGTTCTTCCTATAAATCGGGCACCATTAGTTGGTGAATCGTTTGATCTTTAGACCAGATGTGTTTGGCACATGGGCGTTACATGGCTGGCGAGAGGACACTGTCTCTTTTGCCGACAGAAGCCTTGCCCTTGCTGGGCCTTGCGCCCAAACGTGCTCCATTGGTCCCTCTCTCTGCCACGAGACTTCACATCCCAGATGTCCTTTCACACATGACTTTAAGTGTTGAAAAGAATGGCTGAGAAATTTCTTGCAGGCTGATATGGCTGTGTTTCGTGCTCTGTTTTCCTAAAATAAGTGAAAGGTGCAGGAATGAACCTTCTTCCTTTCTGCCAAATAGAAGTCTCATCAACACTGAGGCTCTGCAGGCTCCCTGAGTTAGGTAGAGGAGTAAAACTGTGCCGTTTTCCCACTGAAGGAGGGAAGGGCTGCACTATAGATTGTCCTGTTGGGAATCTCCAGAGAAAATGCTGGAAATGGCTCCTGTGACCCAAACCATTAAGAAATGGGGCTTCATTGGCTTAAATGATCATGTGTGAGTTGTTTGAAATTGCTGTAGCAGACCAAGTGGAGCCTAGAAAGCAGGTCAGGGAGAGACCTGGAGAGGTGAAGTGTTACACAGGACAAGTTTCTGTCTCTATCAAGGCAGTGATTGAAGGGAGTCATGAGAACCAACACTAGAGAGACCCTTGACAGCACCATCAAGTCATTCTGTTCCCTTTTTGCTTGCTGGGTACTTCTCAGTCATAGAATTGGGAA
>JAVCKT010003693.1:0-12387 GCA_032273925.1 Rhynchotus rufescens
TATTTTTTATTTTTTATTTTTTATTTTTTATTTTTTATTTTTTATTTTTTATTTTTTATTTTTTATTTTTTATTTTAAGACTACTTTACACACTCCAAATGTGTGCTGCAGTACATATGAATATAGGTATGTATGTACTGGCTTTGTTTCACAACTACACACATGCAGGATCCTGAAAAGCACCACCACATCTGCTTCACTGAACTGATTAATGACACTTACTCCTTGTAAAACATTCTCCAGCAGGGAAGCAGCCATCACTTTGCATTATCTATTGAGAGCAGGGAGCATGTACAGGTTTCAGAAGAATACAGCAAAGGCAAAATTGATTACACAAGAGAGTTTAATGTCTAAAGATGCATCATAGACCTTGTGTTTGTATGGTCCTTGTTGTATGATCAAAGTTAATGTCATCAGTTCAACAACATGCAGCAACAAGCAACACGCTGGCTCATGTGCAGCTGAAGAACCAGGCTCAAAGCTTGTTGCTTTAACTATCTGAAGGGAGGAAGAACATGGGAAACATGGGAAAGAAGGAACATGCTTAAATAAGCAGAGGTGCCTGGAGCAGCAAGAGGCTGCAGGACAGGCTCACTCTCAGGCAGGAGAGAGATGCAGCGCACACATGCATCTGAGGAAAAGGCAAACGTGAAGCAAGAGATAAGGAAGCAGGAACAGAACAGTGCAAAGCCTAGAGGGAAACAGTCAAGATTTAAGGATGAATGAAGAATGCCTGAGAGATGGTTTGATCCAAAACTCATTGATGACAAGGAGAATATTTTCCAAATGGTCTGATGTTTGTTATCCCAAATGAATGCATTTTGAATCACTGACCAGCCTATCAAAATCAGCAAGTTTCATCCTTAAAAAAGGATCGCAGAAAGCTGCTCTGTCACCAGTGCCAGTGAGCTCCTTTGAAGATACTGTCATTAAGGGATGAAGCACACGAACAGTCAATATGAGCCCTCTGAAGTTTAAGTATAATCTCCTTATTTTTTCCACGCTGAGTTTCTGAAATCTTCTCTGGTGAAAACAGGAAGCAAAATTGATGCCAGCAGTGTCACCAGCAGGTTACTTGTACAGCTGGCTTCATTCCCAGCTCTGGTTCGTGTGGGGGCATGTTCACCCACATGCCTCATTCAAAGAGCATCTCTGCGTTTATTGTTGCTCTTACCTGAACAAACACTGAAGGGCCGTGCAATTTCCTCCCTTCCATTAGCTTTTTATTACAGATACTGTCTTCTTACCACCCACTGATACAGATTGAGTTCTGAAATGTGACTGCTCAATTAAGGGTAGTTAAGGATAGTTAAGAGGCAGACAGGCTTTCACTTCTATAAGGGAAGAACTTTTCCATCATAGATTTCTTTTTAAAAAAGGCAATCATTGCTGCTTCAAAGAAAAGGCAACATTAACACAGATCAGGTTCAAACCTACTGAATTCTGAAGCAAACACACAACACGTACATAAATATGTACAAGCACATACAAATGCACTATGTCTTGAAGCAGGCATCAGAAGCTGAATGAGGCAAACTTGTCCCAGAGCATTTTTATTTTACAACTGAGTTCTGTCCAGAGGAACTGAAGAAAAGGGGATGGATTTTTATTTGCAAGTTAAATTGTAGCAACTTAATTTGTTTTCTTTACATAGAAGGCTATAGGTTTAGTGGTGTGGGTTCCATAGGTGACCATGCACTGGACAGTCAAGGCCAGTGTCATCTGCCCATGGGAACACACATTCTACACTGTCTCCTATTGAACGCAGATGAGCACAATCAAATGAGTACACTGTTTAAGCAAGAGTGTTCTTTAACACTCTTCACTTAAGTGGGGAGTGTTCCTTGCCCACTGTTATAGGCAAGGGTATCCACAGTTTATAGTCAGGTGTTTGGTTTGGATACTCTAAGACCCAAGAGAGCCAAGCTCTTCACATGATACACACGATGTTTTCCAGCCTGAATAAATTTAAAGTAGGGAATAAAGAATCTGAAATTATCCAAAGTGAATTTGGTAGGAAATTTGAAGCAGAATGAAGTTTTAAGTTTTCAAAGCTTTGTTTCCAATAATAGCTCATTTCTTTGGCATAGGTGTTTCATCTGAGGAATACTGTTTGCATTTTATATTACATAAATTGCAGAAAGCAACACTCTCTAGTGCCTGGGGAAAGTATCTCTGCTTTCTGTGGCTACTGTGGAAGTGTCACTTTCACAATTACATCTGAGTAGTCAAAAAAAAGATACTAAAAACACTTGTATCAACTAATTTAATGCTTTTGATATTGGGTGTGATGGGATCAATAGCTCAGATCATGGAAAGCATGGCCTAAGAGATCTAAAGGTAGAACAAGTCCATGTTTATTTGTGGTGCAACAAGAGATAAGCCAAGTTACAAGAACAGAAGACAGACACAGAAAATGTGAACAGAAAGAGGAAGCAGAGCTGGCACTACTCTTGTTCTGCACAAGTTCTGGGTGAGATGTACAAGAAAACTGACCAAGACTTCTACATACATGTGAGAAAACATTTAACACATTCAAATAATAAAACCAGAGCAAGTCCCATATCAGGCTCGACTGAGTTCTACAGGTATCAGGTCAGTACTTCAGTGTGTTTCATTTAAGATACTTTATTGTCTGCATATCTAGCCATCCGATAAAGGAGTGACCACAGTGCAGACCAAGCTTTCAACTTCCTGACAGAACTCATAACTCAGGTGAAGAAAGAGGGACACCTAGGGTCATGTTTAATGCAGGACAAAAAGAAGGTTATTCTGACTGAACACCGAAGCTGATAAGAAGCAAAACCATAAAACAGTGAAAGGATTACCGATAGCCAATTCATCTGTACTATCTGGTGTTAGCTGCCACATCTATTTTATCTAATAGCCAGAAAAAAATGATTAACAGTTAGTGTGGTGCCTGGCTTTAGAGTAGCTATTCAAAGTAAAGAAGTAAAGAAACACCCCAAATTTTTTGTACAAAATCACTACTTTGGGGAAAACAAACACACACACACACAGATTATGAGGACAAAGATTAAAATCTTGCATTCCTGTGCCAGGAACAACTTATTTCAGAAAGCCCATCATATTAAAAACCAAAACACAAAGATCCACACTACTATGATAGAAATTAAAGAACTGCAGAAATAAATGACATCATCTTGCAAGAGGGAAAATTGTGCAAAGGAAAACTATATATTGGCAACATTATTTCTGTAGTGAGGTAAGCATGGCATTCTATGTTGATGTGCAACAGTGAGTTCCTTAGAGTTCAATGTTGCAATGCACAAACAATCACTTTTTCCTACTGATGAATACATTCAATTATGGATTTCAGATTTGTACAGGGGAAAAAAACCCCACACAATAAAAACAATATTTTACCAATTCTGTATGGGAAAAAATGGAAAAACATTGATGATTTCTGCACTCATATTTAAATAGTCTAAAATGTGAATTGATCCACAGACCAGTATGTAGAAAATCTGAAACAAACAAACAAAAAAGCTCTGAACTGGAAAATAATTTTAAAATCCAACTGTTGTGATACATATTTTGCATATGAATTGCAGCATTTGGAATTAAAGCGTAGGTTCACTGGTAGAAGACTAAAAGGAAATAAAGCTAGCTTTAGCAAGAAGCCAATTTTACATTCCCTAACTTCACCAGATACATGACATTTAAAACTATTATTCATCATCCTCCAAACCACTAATGAGACTTTGTGAAAATTACATTTCCATATTTACCTAAAATTATCATTTCTTAATTTCATAGAGAGCTGTCATTATTTACTTCCTGGGAGCAATATCTCCTAAAAGTCCTTATTTGCGTCAGTGCTAGAACAACCCTCCACCAGAGAATGTAAAACCTGAAGAAAAGCATGGGATGGACAGACCCAAATATCTGAATGTCCCAATCTTGCAAGTTACCTCCATGCAGAAGTTCACTTACTGAAACTGAATAACTGAAAAAGAACAGATCTACTCTTGAGCATAAAAATAAAAACAAACCAAAACACAAACAGGTTCTGATTCATTACATAATTCATAATGTTTGTTTCAAAGTCCCTTGAAATAAAGGAAAGCCTACCATCACTTGCAAGGTTATTGCTGCTGAAATCAGAAAGGCCTGATTTTCTCATCTTTTCAGCTTAAATTTATGGCATGTTTGTACTCGAGAAACAAAACTGAGCTGAGGTGTCTCACTATTTTTGTTTTATGTACGCAGATTTTCCTTTAAATTCTGCTAGAGAATTATTTTTTATATTTTGGGTCTTTGGAGAATTCCAAAAAGATGAAAGAACCATAGTCAGATACAATATGGTTATTTATGGGAGTAACATCCATAGGGATTTGATTGCTGAAACAGCAATACTTGCATTTTACAGGTAAAGCACAGAAAATGAAGACAACTGGATTTTTTTCTTGAGTACCTGTAGCTCTAGGGGCAAAATGACTTGGAAAAAAAATGACAACATAGATTACACAAAAAAGAGGACAAAAGTAGTAACGACTGAACATTGTATTCTTGTCTTCTAATGAGAAAACATACAAACCTATTCTTTTTTTCTAGAAAGCAGTGATCAGCTGAACACTTGAGCAGTTACCCAGTGTGCACCAAAATAAGTTTGCTGAAAACACTCTCATGCCAAAACAAATTAGCATCTCCTCACAACATCAGTTATTTAGCAATTGCTTTTTGCTCTCTGGGAAATACAGGCAATGACAACTATTACAAAACATTAACATTTCAATGATAAATACTATTTTGCTGATCGCTAAAGACGGAAAGTATAAATTTTAGGTTATTTCTCTGGAGCACTTTATTCTACTGGCAAACATAGCTACTCAGCTTCTAGATCCTTCATGCAGTTGCTACACTTGCTTGGATAAATGCTTGAAATGAATACAAGGGGCAGTTAATTGCAAAGGCAAATTCCCTAGTCTAAAAACAAGGAATCACTCCCTAAAACAGAAAAACCGACCAAAACTGAACTGTTGTACCTGGAAATAGGCACACAGCCCTATTTTCTCTGAAACCACAAGTCAAAAACAAACAAACAAAACAAAACCACACCTTTTAAGAACATTTCTAATAATACATAAGCCTATAAGCAAATGTAAGTTGAAACAGAGTATATTTTCCATTCTTAATACTAAACATAATTCGGATCTTAGGTGAAAAGTCTTACAAATTAAGATAATACCTCACAGTGCCATCTACTGCTAAAATTTTGAGGAACTAATTATTCTAATTTATGTGCACTCAGCAATGTTTTAGATCAAAAATTCTTAGGAAATATAATTCAAAAGTGAAGAAAGAGATGGTAAAACATGGCTAATTATGTGATGTTACACAAATTATTGCCAAATCAATAGCTACATGGATTAGAAAAAATTAATCCAAGAAGGTAATTATCAAACTTGGATAAAGTAAGAACAGTTAATCTTTCCTCTCTTTCTCCTTCTCCTCCCCCTACTTTTTATATTTCTGGAAAATAATGCTGAGAAATCCTAGTTGTGTCTTACTGCATATATGCCTACCCTTATTGGAGAGAAGGCCTCCAAATGACCATCTTGGGGTGAAAATATTAAGTGGACCTGACTGCATATTTCACGAGTGGAAAAGGAAAGATTCAGGTTCGAAGTCAAACAATATTTTTCCCATTCTGAGTCTTAGGTCTTGTGGATGATTTTGCCAATAAACATCTGCATATATATAATGCATCACCTATATTCGTCATGATCTGCAAGAGGTGTTTTTAGGTTTGGAATATGAAGTGTGCCATCTGTGGATGAGGGTAACCTTCATCAGAGCCCTGTTAATCCCAAGGGTAATCTCACAAGTAGTGATTTATTAGTCTTGAAACACAGAATCAGTGTCCAGCAGAGACTCTGAAAAATAACGTGCCTCATGAGGGTAAAACTGAACATTGTCACGATGACACCACTCCTCCTAAATCAGCCCAGTCACAATAGGACCTGAGGGTGGCAGGGGACACTGAAACAAGGAAGAAGCCATTTCCTAAAGCTGATACAAAATTGTCATATTTGACACCCGTGCTTCTGTTAAAATTACTACTCATCAACACTAATACCTTGCTCAACATCATAATGTACAGCCCAGAGACATGCCTCTAGCAATGCTGATAAACTTCGTGCCTTTTCTGATGACTTATCAATACACATTTCTGCATCAAAATTTTAGAATATGCCTGTATAATATCTAATATGTTTTTCATTTTGCCATTTGAAAAAAATAAAACGCAACTTATGGATCCAGTTCTGGGCTGTGTTTTATGCAATGTCTTCTGAACATCTTTATCCACGTTCCTGGGCAAAAGTCTGAAATAAACAATAAATTTTACCTGTAAACAAGAACATATATGTAATTTTTAAAAAAGCGTCACATACATAATGGAGGGTCTGGGGCATAATGGAGCATCTGGAGGGTTTACAGCATTTCTGAGGGTTAATCTACCTATGTTAGGGTTAACCTAAATATATGTACGTTTCCTGCTCACATAACTACACCAACTGCAGGCTAGAGTTTGAAAAAAAATCAACTATGAATAGCAAACGAGTCTTTATTCAAAGCCTATCAATTCCCACATACCCTCAAGTGCCAAACTACTTGATCTGGCACTCATCACTGTTTGAAAGTACATTTTATTACTTCATTTAAAGGTTTCAAAGATCCTTTCCAAAACACTTGGTTTATCATCCACCTTGGCATCTTCCTCAGCTACAAGAACCAGAGCTGAAGGTCAGGACTTTGACCATCTGATTAACTTCAGCATCATTTTTTTTCCTAGTATGTTTTAATACTTCTATTCCTGACTGTTTATGAATTTCATTATTGCCAAAGTGCAAATTATGAAATGAATGATTACCATATCAGATTCATGACATATTTATATATATAATTTACAGGTTTATTTTTATAGTTTTATCACTTTATGAATATCTCTAACAGTGCAGCAAAGAATGTAAAAAAATAAAAGAAAGAAGCTAGGATTGTTACTTCAACAAATTGGGAGATAATTGGACAGCTCTATTATGGTTACAGAATGACAATGAATCCATCACTAGCCAATCTTAGTAGGTTTGTGTTTGGTAAGTTTTTAAATGTGTTTAATGCTCTGGTGATTCATGACAGTACTATCTGCATTAACTATTGTTTTGGGGTGCAGGAATCACTTGGGATAAATAAATAAAGTCCTCTCCCTTAACCAGAGGAAACATTTACACACCACTCATTTCCAAAAAGCAGATATTTGCAGAGCTGGGCTGCGAGTTTGTGGTTTTACAGCTGACCCCATAGGGCTGAGTACCACCAATTTTCCCACTTTGTCAACAGTTCCCAAGAATATCATCCTTAACAGAACAATCACAGATTGCAGATTTTGCGTGGCTTCCTGAATATATCCCATAAACACACACATTTTGCTCTCTGTTGTCCAAATATTCATCACATCAGCTCAGCATCTGCCCAGTAAATGCTATAAAGCTTCATGTCTGCCAAGAAAAAGGAAAGTTTTCTTTCTTTCTAGTTTTTTTGATGAAATGCTACTTAGTGTTAAGTACTAGTTTGCCAAAAAATGATTTTCTTCTCCTGAAGAAAATACCTTTCAAAGTAACTCATCTAAGGAAAAACTTGTGATGTCCACAAATGGTCATCAAAATTGAAGAAACAATCTTAAAATAGCCAGTAATTGATCAAAGGGCTCATTTAAAACATAGGAGGGCCATGTTCAGACCGTAGCCCTGCCAGCCTCGCATGTGCCAGGCGAGCTCCACTGTGACCCATCGGCTGCCCTGGGAATGGTCCCTCCCATCCTTTTTCTACCAGACTGGCCTGACTTTTTATGAATAAATATTAATTGCAGCAGAGACAAACAGAGGTTTTCCATAGCCCACAGGAGGACCATAATCACTGAGCTATAAAAATCAGTGCTTCTCTCCTGCTCTCCGGCACATTGAGTTTTTAACTATTTAACAGTGAAAGAGTTCTGAGGAAAGACAGCAACACATCAGCAGGGACCATCTCTGTATCCGAACAGGTCTCTGCAGTGGTCTGTGCCATCCCACCAGAGCCCCGTTTTCTCCCCCTTCATAAAAAAAGGCCACTGCTTTGTTGTGCTGCAGAATAGTACAGTATTTAAGTCCTGGAAACACTGTTAAAAGACCCTTATCATCCCAGTGAATAAATAGCAGTTTGTATTTTCACTGCAAGTGAAGACGGGAAGCATGGAGTATGGATTGCTGTTCCTGATGCTGCACATGGAACAACCTTGCTCATTCCCCGTCTGCTCCCAAAGCTCACACAGCTTTCACCCGGGAGCTATTCTAAGCTTGCTTGTTTTACTGGGGACGCTACAAAAGAGCTGTGGTAGCATCATCTTCCACAGGACACTATTGACACCAATGAACCTCTGATGACCACAGTGGTCTACAGCAGAGCACGACTTCCAACATAATAGCCAGGCTCTGGTCACTTTATCCCAGCACATACCCTTGCCTATCAGAAGTATGTCAGGAAGGCAGGAAAGTTCTCCAGTTTGGAAATGACTCAGATTAGGGCCACTTTTGCAGTGTTACAGTAAACTTCCTCTTAACTCAGGTGGAACAAGGGTAAAAAAAGAGAAAAAAGAAGAGCCAGACAGACATGCAGACACCCACACACCCTTTAGACTGGGGCTCTTACTGGGGCCAGGAGTCCAACCAGAGGTAAGAGGTGAGGGCAAATCAAACTGCAAGTCATTCAATATTTAGAAGTTGCCATTTACCTCCATCCTCTATCTAAAATGGTCTTTCAGCTCCTGCAACCAAGAGTCTGCCAAGACACTAGGAGAATAATCTACTCTCAAAAACACCTTCTACGGTTTAATTTCACTGAGATGAATTTGATATTTATGATTGGAAAAAAGCTTTCAGAAATAACTATTACTTTTCTCTTCCTTGCACTGACACACAAATATATTTATATTTTTGGTGCTGGATTTTTTTTTTTAATCTGATAAATTTTTCATGATAGAATTAAAAAGGACCAAGCCTTAAGCTGAGAATTATGTAGCACTCAGTTGCAAAGCAATGTGTACAGAATGACACACTCGTTTATGCTGTCTTTCTCATGGCAGAGGTTTCTTCATTTAGATATGCTGCATGAAAAATAGATCTTATGCTCCTGGTAAAATTAAATGTTACTGATGCATGCATTTTTCCTGAAGTCTATTTTTGATAGACATCTATTACATTGAATCACTCTGCTTTTTTTTTAATCAAGCTTTGCATAACCAAATGTTGACAATAGAAGGAACATTTTAGATAAATATTTTTAGCTGAGACTAGACTGTGGGGGCAGAAATCACTCCATCATTAAAATAATTCAGTTAACCTTGTACAGCTGCTCTAGTTCTTTAAAAATACAGCCTGATCTATAATACTAATCACAAGTGAATAAATGCATGTACCAAACCATTTTTTCATTTCTTAATGCTCAGCACCAAATGACAGGATGTATACCGATGGCACACTATCCACATGAAAATAAAATACACATTTAACCTTGGAGAAATCCTTGCAGTTTGTTGATCTATTCTTAGAGGCAAACATACAGTTAGGGTAGACTGCCTTTTCTACTCTTAAAAAGAAATTTCTGCTTTGCTGGTCAAACTTGACCTAAAATAGAGAGGAATTTGCAAAGCACAGAAATTCTTCATTTGCAGAAAATAATCTAAATATATTAATCTAAATATACTAATGCTCTCATACGACAATCCAGAAAACTCAACAAGTTTAAAGCAATATATTTAATGGAGTTAATAAACCTGCACCTGTCTGCACAGCTGCATCACTGCTAACAGTCCAGACGAACCCAAAAGCTGCAACCACATTTACAGTCAAGTAACTTGTTGCACTGTGCAATGGATGGCATGAATCAAGAACAAAATAATGTCCAGTTCTACTGTGAAGTCCACTGGGCTCACCTTGTTCAAGAAATTTTGGGGTTGGACTCGATGACCTCTGAGGTCCCTTCCAACCTTGGGCATTTTATGATTCTATGAAATTTAGCTTCTGTACTCAATAGCAAACAAGGAAACAACCTGCCTTGCAGCCATGTTCAACTCTCCCTTATTTCCCAGCCTAAACATATAACATATAAGTAGCATATAAGTAACATATAAGTATTTGCAAGCAGAAATCTTTAATGGTGCAAAACATAAAATTCTGCAGCAACTAAAATGCTTGAAGTATTTCTCACCAACTTTTATACTATACACCAACTATATAAATAACATTAAAAAAAAAAAAAAAGAAAGAAAGAAATACAATTTAATTAGAAAGGAAACAGCCAATTCATTTTTAAGAAGGGGTGAGGGGGTGCTTCTGAGGACTGAAATGCCCTCATCAGAAGCCACGTAACACGTACATCGTCCTGCTCCACCAAGACAGAGCTAAGTGGAATCTCACTCATCACAACACAAACAAAAAAAATGATGGGCCACAGAATGAGTGGTTTTGTTTTTGGAAACACATTCAGTGCTCAGAAATACATTTGCCTCATTACTATCCACACACACAACAAAACGGTTAAAAAAAGCACAAAATTAAGATGTGAAGTGCCAGAGAAGACTAGCTCAAGCAGCCTTAACTTTCTGCTACCAGCAATTACAGCACGGGCAATCCATGCGAGTGCTGCCTTTGGCAGCACTACAGCAAAGCCCTTTATGAGCATTAAATGGCTGAAGAGACAGGCGATGCAAAGAGGCAGGCGACAAGAAAGCAAGGGCATGTTCCTTGTACCACTAGTGTCAGCTGCATCCGAGAAAACCCCTGCGAGTTCACCCACGTGAGGGCAGCAGCGTGTGCACAGAAATAAGCAGAGTTTGTCTGGGGCAACATGTGTTTGCCATCATCACTTAAAACCAATGCATTATTTTCATTTTGCCTGGGTCAACACGAAGTGCTAAGAACCTTGCTCAGAGAGGCATCTGCAGGATGAAAAAAGGACTTTCTTTATCCCCTTGCACATGAAGAAAGCTGGACCCAGCCCAGGTTCCACCTTCCCCTGCATGCCAAGCACAAATGCAGAAGCAGAGGGAAGAGGGGTGAATTTAGTAGTTTCTTCGGGAAGGAAACAAATCTATTTTCTCTTTCTATTTCATAATTGCACAACTATGCAGTTTCCTCCTCCTTAGTTGTTGTTCTTCTATTATGAAGGTCATAGGTATTTTTCAAATAGAATATTTATTTTCAGAAAGCAAAAAAATGCAATTTTTCTAAATTTTTAATTTATTAGTTTTTACAAATAATTATATTTGTAAATCCTTTTTTCTTGCTTTTCATTGAAGCTAATAAGCTAAAATGAAGAAATGATTAGGTGCTTTGTTTGGAAAGCCACCAAAGACATGGCAAAAGAATATTTCTTTTTTGACAAAATGACACTTTCAATGATAAACCTTGCATGTGGCTGAATAGCTCTGTACCTCGTTCTTATTTGTCCACAATCAGGTGTAGCAAAAGGAGAAGACAGTGTGGAAAGAGAAGAGACATCTTGTTCTTAGAGGTAAGGAGTTCAGGTGCTTTGGAGGACAACTACAGTAACTAATAAAAAAGAAAACCAAGAACAAGTCAGACATGAATCCTGTTTTTCTCTTAAATTAAGTATGGAAGCAGCCCAGTGGTCACACAACTATCCTCAACTATCCTGTTGCACATCAAACACAGGTTTCTCAAGAAGTCCATTCACTTCCCAGCAGGATCATGATCACTGATGGAGTCAAGCTTGGTTATGGAGCACAAGTACAGACACACAAGCCAGCTGTAACCAGATGGAGTAACAGAGAGCCAAGGCTGTGATTTATCCCATCGTAATGAGGTATCCCAGGCAATCTCTCAAGGAACTAATTGTAAAAAAGTTACTTGCCGAGCATCATTCCCAGGTGCCCACAAAGCACGTGATCATTATTCATTTTGTTTCAGATTAATTATGTCCCTGCTGTCATCTCTTCTTATTCTTATAGTTTTGCAATAGTAGACACCAGTTCGCACTGTGAATATGTTTTTGGAGAAAGCATGGATGCCACTGTTTGTACCACACATGGCTAGACCTAAAACTGCCACTTGAAATCATTTTTTCAAGGGAAAACTAGATTTTTGAAATAAGAGTAAGTTTTAAATTGCATTCAAAGTTTTCTATCAGAAAAAGGCTAGGCATATTCCAGTCCTTTCCAGCTTGAACATCACCACCATTGCCTTGAGCCTTTGTACTCGATAAGCACCCAAGGCAGAGACTGCAACTAGCAGTTATGTAAGTGAAATGATCTATGCTGTATCAGGGTATCTAGTGATTTTGTAACCACCGTGCCTTTTCTCAGCT
>JAVCKT010003694.1:0-11202 GCA_032273925.1 Rhynchotus rufescens
AAGACAATCTTTCTAGTTTATTTGTTGAAGAAAGATGTGAAGATCATTTTGATGAAAACAACACAAAGATAAAAAGATTATTAACAAAACAAAACAGCAACCCTAATTCATCATACACTTCTAAAAGAGCACAAGCCTCTCCCTCTTGGATGGTTGGCAGATAAGGATCTAAGGGGAGTGCATTTCTCATTAGAAATTTCTAGAATGTAATTAAGCTAAAAATTTCTTCCTGGTGCTGCTGCTGCACTCTTATCTGCAGTGCAGAAATTTATTGCACTTTTTATGTTCTTCTGTGTACTGAGCAGTTTATTGCAATATATGCAATACGCACAAGAATATCCTCAACTATTGCCGTTAGAATTGAACAAACCCCAAGTTCACAGATACACAAAGTCAGATTGTAATCTAGAAAGTTGTCTTAATACTTCTCAGCACCTCAGATTCAATTTAATTTTACTATCCTTAGAATGACAGATAGATATTTACTCATCCTGCAAAAGAAGAGGTGCAAACCTGTAAAGGAAAGTTGCATGCCTGGCTCAGACTTGCTGCTCTTGCTGCCACCAAGAATAGTGAGGGTAGTAAAAGCTGTGGGTAGAAGCAACTTGACATCTGTCACACACCCCTTTTGATTTGCAAACAAGACTTCTATCCCCAGCAGCTACAGCCAGCCTTGTTTCCAAACTCTTACATAGACCATAGTAGTACAGCCATAGGTATTTTACTGTTCCCAATAGCATGTGCTATTTTGCAGAGCAACAGGGGCTGGAGTACTTTATAGTACAAATTTTTATTTTTTTTCCCTAACCACAATTAGAAGAGGCTCAAGAAAGATTTAGGAAAAGGAGCCAACCATGCATATTGTCATGAATTGAAAGATAAAGTTGCTGATCCTTCTGACACTCCTGATTCAGTAATCTTTCTTCCTCCTAGATAAGTCAAGAGAGGGCTGATGTTACAAAAGTTGACTAAAAACATTAATGGGATATGTCCATTTTAATTGTTTCAGACTAGAAATTTCCCCTGTAGCATGAAGGGCTTTGAGAGTACAAAAAATCAATTTAGAGGCTAAATTCTGCCTCTCATCTACAATACCTATTAATACAGAATACCTTCTCTGGCACTCTTGCAGTAGCCCAGCTATCCATGATTTACATTTATGTAACTAACTGTATATAGGTAGCTGAAAATTTCTTTTCAATGAAATTGGGAGGGGAAAACAAACAAACAAACAAACAAACTTATGTAGCACAATTCCAGGCTAAACCCATTTAAAATATGATACTTTTTTTTTTTAACCGAAAATATGGCCATGAAGTAATATCGGCCCTGGAAAACACAGCCCTGAATTCAGATACATTTTATTTCAGGTGGTCATTCTTGGTCATCCACCAGTCAAGTGGCTCTGCAATTAGTCTATGAAACCACGAAGAGCGTGTTTAGATTAAAAAGAGCAACAAAAGCTTATTGGCACCTACCAACAATTGCAAGGTAACTCTAAAGCTCAGTGCCTTAAACCATTCATGAGAAACATTCATTGAAAACTGCATTTAACTAAATAGTTTATGCATGTACTAGATATAACTGTCCGCAAAATTTCATTGTCATGAATACCACCATGGCTGGTGTCATGTAAATAGCGTGACAGCTTGAGCACCAAATTTTGACAATGAAAATGGAGAAAGGCAGGTGAGACAAAACACTTAACAACAAGTGAGTATGTATGCCCAATGTATTATTTCTATGGGGAATCTTCCTCATTTAAAGAGGCGTAGCAACTCAAAAAATGTTATAATTTGTTGAGATTGATTAAAGGCTGGATCTGGCCAGCAAGCTCAGAGGGGCCAACAGAAAGGGTCTACTGACTGTGCTCACATTGTACGTCTCAGAGCTCAAATACAAAGAGTAAGAGAGAAGGAAAAAATGTTAATAACTGTGGGCTACCTCAGCCACATTCTTAGTAAATAAACAGGTAAAAAGCAGACCCTCGGTTATCCTCTAAGTAGCCCTACAGTCAGCATGTCAAACAGTGATGGCAGAAGGAAAGGAGTGGGTGAAACTAAGTCCTCTGAGCTTTGTGTCAACAGCCCCCTCTGCTGATGCTGCATTTCCTCGCAGGCGATGGGCTCTGCTACAGAACTGCTGGCCTGAGACACTACTCTCTAAGCAGTGCAGACCTAGTTATCGTTGACTTTACAGGACTTCCTGAAATTTGTCACCTTGCAGATGAATTCCTCCCTTTTGCATGCTAATATGCTCCCTGAAGTTCTCCTTCCGTTCTGTTCTGGGTTTCAGTGAAACCTTTTATCGGAGTCATTGTTTTTACCTGATAAAATGAAGAGGCCATCAAGGCAAAAAGCTGACCTTCAACAGAAATCTAATTAACAGAAAAGCAGCTAATAAATTTGAAGACCTCCTAATTGTGAATTAACCCCGGACTCACCCACCTGCTTATCTGCTTAGCTTTCATACTACTTAATTTTCTCTACACTTGTAAAGAAGAAATGCACATCACTCTTCCTACCCAGGGTTTCCTTCAAAGCAAGAATACAACAGGAAGACTATGGGTCCAGTTACTAAACTGTGATAATAAACCCAACTTAATTGCTTCAATTAGGTCATCCCCCAGGGAATCACTTTATACAACCTATAGGGATTAACAAGCTCTTCACGAAACACTACAAACAATTACACAAGCGTGAGCAAATACCAAGAGCTGGCAGAGAAACAGAAGTTTCTATCTATAGGCAATTTTCTCAGTTATTCTGTGCGCTCATCTGTAGGGAAAAAAATCATCCAAATACAAAAACCTAGCCAAGACAAGTATGAAGAGAATTTCTAGAGAGACAATACACCAGGCAACTCTCAGAATCCCACTACTACTAGGCCGAAAGCAAAACACAGTCTCATCATGCAGCATGTGTCACAAGAGCTGGTATTTTGTATTTTAACACTCACTTTTCTCAGTCTATGTTCCTTGCCCTTTTCAAGATGTGTTCTCCCTGGTTTTTTTAGAGGTGTTTATTTGGCATAGCAAGACAGTCATACAGCATAGGCAAGAAAATCAAAGGAATTCAATGTTCATAGAAAGCAAATATATTGAAAGAATTTTTTTTTTTTGACTAGTTCTACTAGGGTTTTTTTTTTTTTTATGCTAGCTTGGCAATGAAATTTCAGAAGAAAAGAATAAATAGTGTTCATGGCAATTTATGTGCGTGGACAGCTACACACACATGATCTTAGTACATACATATAATATATGTATCCAAGCTCATAACATAAATGGGAACACAGAAGGAAAAAAAGCATGTGTACAAACTACAAATATCCTAGGGATAACAAACTAATTCCAGAACCATGCTCTGGGCACAATATCCAAGTGGAAAGGATGCAATCTTCTGAATACATAAAACTCTGCCTTGCAGCTAAAGCTCTGACATCTGTCTGCTGTAGTGAGACCATACAGGACTCCACATGCTTCAGTGAAACTCAGCTTGTAGATTGAAACTTGCCCCCCAACTAAATTTATGGTGGTTGGACTCAGGAGACGATTATACTTCTATAAAATGAAAACAAAAAACAGAAGCAGTCCTGTCACAGCATAGAGGTCATAGTACATTCTGGGATATGATCAAAAGTGAGGGCTTTTTAATTTTGCCATAAGGCTGGCTGAGCTGGTTGATTATAGCATTTGACAACTTATATACTGTTTCAGGGGGAAAAAAAGGCATATTCTGAAACAATGAATTGATGATGAAAAGCATCTATGAAATTTTGATGAAAACAATGTAACTGCTCTTTAACTGTATCTCTGACTCTTAGCATATTAAATAGCTTTAGTTTTTGTTTGCTTGTTTGTTTGTTTTTATCTTTGACATTGTCACACAACATGATGTCCACTTCCCTGGCAAGTTGAAGCAGCAAACAAACAAAAACCTCACCTTGCTCCTTTCAATTCACAACCGATTCTTAATGAAGTAGGAAAATACCACAAAATACCTTTCTAATAATATGCTCCTTTTAACAGCAGCTAGAATAAACAAGCCACAAGATGCCAAAAAGCATTCATAGACACTTGAACCTGAAATGCCTTATTTACTATCATTCCATTTATTAGTGAGAGAGGAAATGGGCCAAATGAATAATACCTGCACTCAGTCTTTGGATGAATATACTTTAACAACTTGAATTATTTGCTTGCTTTCCAAAGGAATAGAGAAAAGTTTGGGGGTAAAAAAAATAAAAAAAAAAAAAAAAAAAATAAAAAAAAAAAAAAAAAGCTTTGGTTCATTTGGCAATAAGGAAGATATTGGTAAATATGATGATAAATAATGTCCTAAAGGAAGGAGTAGGGAAAGTGAAAGGAAAACAGAAATATAATTGCTTCAGAAACAGAAGCAGAATAAAGATGGCATCTGCTTTACAATGACAGATGTTACAAAGGCCAAATAATGCTTCCAAAGTGAGCGGTCAAACTGGGAAGAGCTGTATCTACACTATGACAAGTCCTACAGTATCTTTGCTTTTCTAGACAAGCCTTCACTCCCTCTATCAAATGAAACCACTTTATTTGGATATATCTCCCAATTTAGTGCTTCATCTCAGAATACTGGCAGAATTTCCACAGAAATGTAATGTTTACATTGCCTAAGAAAATGATGATTCATATTGCACCATGGTGCAGCTGAGCCTGTATTTGACATGCTTTTTTGAATCCTCATTCTCTGGAGATTTCTAGGGGAAAAAAACTTTAGAGGAAGTGCTTTGACTCTAAGAATCACTCCTTTACATATAGTGATTTTGTTGAGTGGCTTACATGTGGTAAATTTGGGGGTTGTTAAGATACCTAGTTGCTAGTTTAGTTGAAGTTGAAGTTACTTCAACTTAAGTTGAAGTAGATTGAAGTTGAAGTTTACTTCAGCTTTTATTCTCTAAATTTGTTTCTAATACCAGGAACATTCAAGGAGGAATTTTTAATACCTTAAAGGAAATAAATAACCAGAAAATAATAGAGAGCATAAATTAAACTTAGATAAAAAGCTAAACTAAGACATAAAGCAACTAAAAAGGTGAATCTAAGAAGTAGGAAAATAATCTGTGTTATTTAATATATTTATTACAAGAAAAAAACTGTAACAGTTTTTTGATTGGTAGTATTTTATAATTATGTTTTGCATTTTTAAGTCATTACACTTCAGCTCTCTTCTGGTTTTATTTCGTGCTACATTATGTTGACATTCTGAAGAAAGTCTGACCTTCTTTCAACTTTGCAAAAAATAAAAAAAAGAAATAAAAGAAATAAATACAAAACAAAACAAAAAATAAGAAACCATGAGAGTATATGACAAGAATGTATTCTTTGCCATGTACAAATTTATGCTCTTGGTGTGAAAACGACACATGCTTTCCTTCTGCAAAGACAAATGCCTTTGTCATTCCCTTCACTCTTTAAAAGGGTAACAAAAGTATATCCAGTAATTGTTAGTATCCTCCTGCACTGCATGATAAGATAAAGCCAATAAAATGTATATATTTGGGAGCGAGTAATATGTACTATTGTCAAAGATAATATCTTTCCAGAAAAAGTGTTACACCCATATACGTTAGGAAGGAATAATATCTAAAACCATTTAGCTTCAAGTGCTTAGAACTACAAATAGAAATGAATATATACATAGCCAATGACGCCTCCAAAATAAAAAAAAAAAAAAAAAAAGAAGCCCCCTCAAAAAACTAAAAAAAAAAAAAACAAATCTGATATCACTTTTTACTGATAATATTTTAAAAATAGATAGACAAAATGTACAGATTTTTTAGTAGGAAAATCTTTGGCAATTGTTCAAAAATGTTTCTAGGGGAAGGGATTGTAGGGATTGTTGAAAATTATTTGTTAGAAGCTAACACTGTAGTGGTTGTGTGCAGACCTTCAGCAGCATGTGGTACCCACCACAAACTGCTTACAGCGTACATACAGGAGCGTGACATTTGCTGAGCATTTACACAAAGGAATAATGGGGCATAAGGTTATGTTGCTGTCATGCTGAGACCACTGCCCATCATGCTGACCAATACTGTCTCATGGCTTCTTTATTCTCCCCCATGGTCTGGACATATTTATTATCTCTCATCTTATACTGTACAGAGACGTTTTAAAAGAGACACAGAAGCAGATGGCCCTTATTGATATGTCTTAAGCTGTTAGGGCTGCTGGAATGCTTATCAGGAGAGAAGAAATCAGAAGGTGGGACAGCAAATGTCTTATGTGGAAACATATGAGAGCCATTAAATTTGGAGCAGAAAAAGTAAGGCGAGAATCGTGCTTTGGGGTCACTTAAGATAGCAATAAAAGTATAGTCCCAGAAAAGGGAAACATCAAATAGTAACAGCTGAGTGTGTCCTCTGTTCAGAACAGGGGAGATTTATAATACATTGTATCAACCTTTTAACCAGGCATTACAGTAAAAGAAGGTGAAATTATTAAAAATAGTCCCCCAAAAGTAAAAACAAACAAACAAACAAAAAACACTCTCAGAGATCAACTCAAATGCTAACTCAGTGGGGTACATTCTTAGGAGAGCATAGCAATTTGGGCTTGAATGAACCAGGAAAGATGTACACATGGAAAATCTTTTCCACCCAGTTAAAAGTCAGCTGATACCCAGAACAATATCAATACAGGGGTATAGAAATGTGAACACACACATGCACATTCATATACTCTCATATATCCTTGTTAGCAAAGCATCTTGACAAGCTCATCACAGTGAAAGATATTTCAGCTGTCATTTTTAGTGGTACAACTTTCTCATGAAACACTGTCCTTAAGGATGTAGAAACACACGGTGCTCTACTCCAAGTCATTTATTTTAGATGATCCATTAAAAAAGAACTTTTTACTTGACCACTTAACCTGAGTGGTTACCTAAGAACATTTCTAGTGCTCACAAATAAATATTGTTTATCATTTGCTGTTCCTATAAGAGTATTTGCAGAGTTTACAGGGAATTACTTGTCTGCTTTAATGTAAGGGTATAAAGGTATGCATTAACAACAGAAGTACAGAGAAAGAATTACATGTAACAGTTGGTTATATATTGAAAGTCCTTAATGAAAAGCCTTTTGGAGCATGTTTTCATTTCTTTTTTTTTTGTTGTTGTTAATTTACACATCAGCTTTATGCACAAGATAATGTTGGTGCTTTATAGAAGATGATGTTCTGGACCCACAGAAAGTCATGAGAGTTTTACACAACAGCAAGAAGATGAAAAGCATGAAAAGCACAACTAATCTAATTTCTGAAGGCACTCAATGTCACAAATGGCATGATACACTACATTTTAACACTACTCACTCATTGAGCTCCAGAAGTGATCAGCTCTCCTCTATACTTAAATCTTTAAATCTATATTCTACAGTTCTTGAAAAAATAATTAATAAAAAAAACCTCTCTCCTGCATTATGGTTCTACTGTGTACCAGCTTTTTTTTTTAATACATGAAAATAGGAAATCCATACAATATTTGAAACACTGATATCATTTGGAGAGAATGTAGGCCTTCATATACTTACAACCTTTAAAAGAATTAATTATTAAAATTAGATATAAAAAAATCTGAGATTAAGCTATCTGAAATGAGAAATAAATTGAAAGCCCTCGATACTGCATACTTGGGAAAAGAACATGGAGGAGATCAATCACAAAAAGACAGTAAGGGCTTGCAGGACTCCCCTAAAATCTAATCTAAGTATAGTTCATGGGGACTTCAATTTTTATACACCCATGAGGATAACGGAATCCAGCTCAACTACTAATCCAAACCTAATATTATGATATTTAAACTGTTATTTCAAATAAATGCTTGTATGTACTATGTAAATAAAACGCACTTCCCTTATACTGTCAATAAATACAGAGCCCTTGACAAAAAAAAAAAAATCATTAATCAAGCCTATCGATAGAATACTGTTTTACTTGCAATATGTTTAACAGTCTTTACAGTTCTCACTTAGGTATATTTCTGGTATGAAATGTCTGAAATTATTACAGAAAGATGACTGTAATATTTGCTGTTATTGATTATTTCAAGAGTTAGAATAGGCACTTAACCTCTGCTAGTGAACAGCCAGCTCTGTCTGAGATTCGAATGAAACTAACAAAGCAACACTTCTACTTTATCTTTCTACCTGTTTCTTAGTTCTCAGTTTTATGATCCTTTTCCAGCTCATGAAGCAACTATTTTCTTTTTTAATTATAATATCTTTCATGGATTATAGCCATTATAAAAACCCTCATTCAGGAATTGTAATTTTATTGTTTAACCAATTATACTTCTGAAGTATTAAAGCAGGAATAAAACTTGAGCTAAATGGAAAACTAGAATTAATTTTAACTTCAGATTGGTTTGATGCTGTTTATTTCTCTAAGACTTACTTACTTTTTCAATCCTATTTATTTCATGTCCTTCTTCAAAAACTGATTGTTGTTATGTTATTGAATGACATGGATTCTCTAAGATACTACTTTGTGTAAATACTGGCTGGTTTTAGTCTAAAAGTCATTTTTGATCTGGAGTCCAGATAACTGTCTAGAAAACAGATTAGAGAAAATGTCTGTTCACCCTTAGGTCAACTTTTGAATCCACTTCATTGCGTATTTTGCAGCCTCGGCTTCCTGTCCCTTCTCATGCTCCAAACTCACCACCGTTTTACAATGTGTTGTGAGCTAACTATGCATTTCCCATGCTTTATTCACAAAGGCCTCATATACTGATCTTAAGCAGTAAAATCCACCATTCACTTATTTTACAGTTTAGGTGGCAGCAATGTTGCATATCTCACTATGAACACAAATGGCAATAAAACTCCACCTGTAATACATCAAATGCAAGCATTATCCTGTTTTCCAAAGTCTGTTGTTTTTACTTCTACAAATGCAATACATCATGTTTTATTGTAATGTTCACCAGTATACTGCTAGCTCTTGTTCTGTCATTTAGTTTAAACTAAGAGGTTTATCAGAGTGCTGTTGACTCCGCACTAATGAACATTAACCTTTAACAAAAATGGTTTTACAGACATAGCTCTCAAGCTCACTCCCTTGATATAACTCGAACACAGTTGTTGTTACTTTTGCTATTATGCCAACTATATCAGATGGTTAAGGACAAATACACAAACAAACAAGAAAAAAACAAAGCTCATCTTGTTCCTGTCACTGCTAGTAGAAGCCAAAAATCATTAGATTAGAAAACATCCAAGCAGAGCCATTTAAAACAGCCAGGTTTCTCCTTGTAAGCTTCCTGCATACTTAGTAATGACAGGTAGGTATCTCCATAAGTCTATACAAATCTCGTTCACTCTCTGACCGCTGAAACTTAGAATGACTGAGTCCTTATTTTGACAGTTTCAGTTAAATACTTCTTAAGTGACTTGAATCTGGGCCCCAAGTGTCCTTTTTCCTCCTCTGAAAGTTGACTAGCTCCTACCTTCTTAAAAGTCTGTGAATGTATACATGTATTTAGCCCTTGTTATTATTCAGAAGATAATAAAGTAGTACAAGAAGAAATAAAAAGATTCCCATAGAGAATCCTTTCATGCACAATGTTACATAAGTCTATCAGTACTTCTACTTGTACATCAGGGGAAATAGAACAGCACACTTTTCATTTTTGTTCCTTAAGATCAAGTGTGATTTTGGAAAGGTTAACTGGGAATGGGAATGTGCCTTGATTGTTCTCCATGTCTTACTCTATTGTTCTTTCAATCCATCTCTGTCTCTCCATCTGAAAAAAACTTGCAAAAACTATGAAGAAAAACAATACTTTATAAAACTAAGAAAATAATCAGCATTTAAATATAATTTATCCTTTACAAGGACTATGTTTGGTGACTGCCTTAATTATATGGTCTTGTAACAAATGAAGATATTTTAAGATTCAGATAAAGGTCTCTAATGACAACAAAGATTGAACCCTTTTGAAGATGTTATCACTAATGATGTTAATACCAGGCCTAATCATGTTATTACATGCACAATAATCTTGACCAAATCCACTTGATAGTGACTGGTGATAGTGACTGATTTTTAAGCTGTACTATTACAAATACTAACTATACACAAGTCACCCAGAAGCTTTAATTGTACATGAGTAGGTTATCTACATTTTCAGAAAAGCAGGCAAGGGCAAAGAAGTACCTGTTTTTTTCTTTTTTTCTTTTTTCTTTAAGATATATTAAGATATATTGGCAGAGTGGCTTATTTTAACATTAGGAAAAAGAACCCGGAAAAGATAATTCCTTCTATACAAGACAATAGTTAAGAGGATGAGGGATACAATTAACTCTCAAGCCTTAAGAGGTTCACAAATTAAAATTATGTAGTTTTCCCCATTTACACAGCCATAGTACCGTTGCCCTGCCTTGTTCTTTTTTTTTTTTAGCAAGGGATGTTTGGGGTAGTTATTTTTACATGGATTTTAAATGAGACTGAGGAACTCCAGAATTCTAACTTCCTAAAAATATGACCAGTCAAATATGGATCTGGTTCTACATGCCATTTAATATATATTTTTATAGAGTATTCACTAAGCTTGCAATTATAAAACTCATTGACTATTATTGAAGTCACAATTACTTCGACATTGCTTGTAGTAATGAAGTGAAAAATGATTTACAGGGATCAGAGAGTTTCATTCATTTAATGCATATATAAATAACTGCTATCTAAAACTGAAAAAAAAAAATTGAAGTATAATTGCAAAACTGGAAAATATTTTAGAGCTTTTTATACCATCTAAATTCAGGTCTGATTGATGAAACAGTAACTTGCTGGCCTAAGAATCCAGCAGAAGTGAATTATAAAATTCATACTGCAAATGCACTAGAAAACTTACACTGCATTTCTTTCAACTTTACTCTAAAAATCCTTGCTCATGTCACGGAGGGTCTATTTGCTACTCCAAGCAACTCTCCTAGAAATGTTCACTCAAAACTTTCTGAATAATTAAGGTCTTTATGCACAGCCCTGTTTCACTTCAAGCAGTGAAGTTAAATATAGGTATATGACTCATATTACATTATGCCAATTCTTCTAAAACAAGGACATAATTTATCCTCTTGATAATCTTTTTAATCTCTTTAATTTTGGTCTAAATCCCACTTCTACAGAATAACCAAGATTGTTAAAAAAAAAAAAAAAAAAAA
>JAVCKT010003695.1:0-11595 GCA_032273925.1 Rhynchotus rufescens
GCGACAGCAAAATTATATAATATTTTCACTCTCTTAAATTGATTTAAGTTTTATGTTAGGAGAAAAATGTTATTTCTAACTGGATTTGTGCCACACACTTAATATATTTCAGCCTGAACATTTAAATTGGAAGATGCTTCATGAAACTTACTTAAAAACTTGGAATCAAAATAACCTGCTTGACATATTTAAGAAACATAGAAGTAAAAGGATATCGTACTAGGAATTGTTAATGCTTTGGAATTATTAGTGTTTTTGAAAACACTGCATGCTTAGGTTTTTGGGGGAAAAAAGGATATTTTTTGCATTTTACAGACCGAGAAAGTGAGGCAGCGAGATGAAAAGGATTCCTTGCAGTTACAGAGGGAGTTAGGCCAGCTGGGCTTAGAAATCAGGAGTTTTGTCTACCAGCTGCCCTTGCATTGAGCTCACTCCACTGGCAATTCTCACACTTCTAGAATAACAAAGATCTATTAACATTTAATGCTCCCTTGACTCTGCCCAAAAGATTTCTTTCTTGATGGTAATGAATTCTCTCCACCCAGATTTAATTTGTCACCCCTGTTTTCCTTGATCCTCTAATTTTTAATATTTTTTGTTCACTTTTTCCTTTTACATCCTTTTTCCTCCTCAATTATTGTCTTCTCCTTTTCATTCAATTTTTTCTTTTTATCTGCTCTTCTCCATCTTCTGTGAGAGAGTAGTGTATCTTTTCATCCCTAACAATATTTCTGTTCTTTCTTATTTCCTCTAGATATCTCAAACCTGCCCTCAGAACTGCAGTGTCTTGCAGGCCACAGTTGCTGTGGGAGGATTGAATATGAACACAGGCAGTGTTTCATAGCACCCTAATTTTCAAGATTTTAATTATATTTGAAGTTTGCAGATTACATGGTGAACTTTTGCAATGGAAAGAATAAGACCACAGCTTTCTATCCTCAGAAGTGAAAGGCCTATAATGGAAAAAAAAGATGTAACATTTGTTGAAGAATAGAGATAACAGAGAAAAAGCAGTGTGTCAAGGTACTTGGTTAAACAATAATCTCTTACAGAGCACTCATTACTGCTAAATAATTGACTGTGTTTGAGAGAAAGGTTTCTATGTGAAGAGAGGTTCAAGAAGGTCAGTTATCTAGTGGTAATGACCGTAGCGGTCATTAGAGGGTATTAATGCTATTAAGAACAGAACTTTAACTTTTTATTGAAGTTTTTATTTAAATTATATTAACTTTGATTCAACTTTTAATTGAGGTGCAACCATCCAAATTCCATAGTCAGGAACCAAGAAGTAATGAACATAAAATTACATGTTCTTCTGATAGGCTGATGGGTCTTTAATATATTATAATTTCAGGAGTCTCTACAGAGCAGTTATTAGTATAAAACTGTTCCGAGGTATTCTATTAGAATTAGGGCTGGCTGATTGATTCAGGAGCAAATCCCAACTTGACCCATAGCAAATGCAGATGGTGTATTTCCTGCATCAAGAAAACTTCTTTTTGTAAATATAGCTGCACTTAACCCCAAAACACTTGTTCAGTTAAAGCAGAAATGCCTTTTTGCCTAAAACGATGTGTCTTACAAGGGCAAAACCTGATACAAGG
This sequence comes from Rhynchotus rufescens, assembly GCA_032273925.1. Classification (NCBI taxonomy): domain Eukaryota; kingdom Metazoa; phylum Chordata; class Aves; order Tinamiformes; family Tinamidae; genus Rhynchotus; species Rhynchotus rufescens. The sequence continues at coordinate 1,605 of JAVCKT010003695.1, forward strand.
AGGCAACAACATGAAATTCATTGTGAGTTTTGGCAAGAGGTCTGTACTAGGTGCAGTACTTGTAGTGTAAAACTTGTCTTTCCTGGAGGGAGTGGGGAGAGTTCAGCTTCTCCCCTTTGCTGGTGAGCCTGGGGCCAGGGTTTGGCTGGGGCTTCCAAGGACTTGAAGGCTTCTCAAGGTTCCCTCTGCAGAGCAGAGCGCTGAGCTCGGTGCCTCCTTCACACGCGGGAATGATGAGCCAAAGAAAGGCTCGGGTGTGGTAGGAGCTAATCGCCTTGCCCAGCGGTGTCCGGCAGGTGCTGGGAGCCTTTGGTAAGGAAGGGACTCGCAGCGTTTTGCAGCGAAGGGCGTGCGGAGGATTGCGAGCGGAGCAGAATCCCCCGTGCTGCCACGGCAGGTTGTCCAGGTACAATCGGAGAGCCGAAGCCATAGCGTGTTTCTGACAAACTGACACTGAGAGATCTAGCAGCCTCACAGAGCAGCTAGGAAAAAGGAATCCAAAAATGAGATGTTTATATTGAGGGGAGAAAAAAAAAAAAAAAGAAAGAAACAACATTTTCCAGAAGATTTTTTCCTGCAACTTTTATGTTAATACATCAAATAAAAGCAGTAAGATCACACAATAGCAATGACTGTATTACTCTGTGTCAGTTTTCTGCAATCTGGACAGACAATTTGCAAATGCAGTTACTACAACTATTAGTGCCAGCTTACCTTACTGCAGAAAAAAATCTGGATTTTGGAAGTATTTAGGGTGTTTCCAGAATTTCCAGGGTGATGTTCATGTTGCATTTCTGTTGTTTGTTGTGAGTTCCTATACTTCATTGCATGGAGTGGTGCACAGTTTTATGAAAACATCTTCTTCTTTTGATATCCTGTGAATTCCTTTATTTTCTCGTAATCACAGACCTGGGGAATACTTTGTATTAAATTGGGCTGCTGCCATTTTCTTGCAGGCAGATTTGCTGTATGAACTGATGATGGCTTTTTTTCCTGTGGAAAAAAAAATGTAGACTGCTTTACATTTTTGGTAGGAAGCCAGGTTTTTGTCATTTAGACATGTCACATCGTTATGAAAACATCATGCATCATAACGCAACATAACAATGTGATTTGCTGAGATGCTGACTCTTCTTGAAAAATTGTGAAGTGCTGTGTGCATATTGCCATGTGCAGAACTACGCGAGTATTTTAGGACATTTTCCTGGGGCTGCCTGGTTCAGTGTCTCAAGTATTGGCCTTTTAAGTGCAGGAAGGTAGGTTCAAGTATATGATGCGTAGGTTGTTCTTCACAGCTATATGACACTACCATAAAATCATAGAAATCTGAAGGAATTTCTGGAGGTCATAGAGTCCTCTGCCCTGCCCAATGCACAAGCAATGAAGCCTGTACCTTTTCTACTGTACATATGTCCAAAATTATATATATAAAAAGTAATGTAGATTTGTTCCAGTGCTTATCAAATTTGAAAGCTTTTTTCCTGCTGCCTTACATAAATTTACCTCACAGCAGTTTGTGCACAGCTCCTGTCCCAGCCTCAGCAGAGCTGTGTGACAAACAGAGTTCTGCTGCGTGTTGTCCTGTAACAGCAGTTACTGGAGGAAGTTTCCACCTTCCCTAGTCCTTCGGTGACAGCTCTTTGCATAGTTTGTTACTCACAGGGAGAGCAATGCTTTATTCCCCTAGACACAGTGGAGAATGAGGAAAAAAAGTGGTAAAGTAGTGCTTCACCTAATCCACCTTCTTTAAAGTTATATCAAAAAGATCTGTCTCGTTCTTGCCTCTTGCAGTGGTGAGAGATGGGGGCTTCATCCCTTGTGCGTGCTCTGCAGCTCCCATTCAGATCTTCTGCACGATCCAAGCTAATTTTATCCTTCACCCTTAAAAACTCATTCTGTTTTTAACTCAAGTAGAGGGAACTTAATGGTCACTCTCTTTATTAGATCAGAATTTGCTTCTCTTTGGTAAACATGTACAAATGTCTATTAATTGTATTTGGAATTTTCTCCTGCATTTAACTGGGTAGTAAACAGCTGTCAATTCTGGAGACGTGTAACTCCATGCTCTCTTTTGTTATTGTTCATCATTCCTCAGTAGGTAATGGATCTTGCACTTCACCATATTTTCTGTACCAGCCTGTATATTACATGAAACAGTATACAAACGTTAGTTAAGGTGACCAAGGAACTACTAACATGAGTTCAGTTAAGCACATTCTTAGGGCTTGCTGGAATCAAAACATACATAGGAACATGCCATGAGAGATGTTAACAAGCAGTGGTGGTAGCAGTGTTTGGAGAAATGAAAAACGAACATCAGTAACAGTAAGGATTAGGCTTGTCACATATGCATCACACTAGTTAAAGAACAGGAGTCAGTCATATTTATTTGAATTGTTTAGTCCTTTCACATTTGCCTGTGGGACTGTGTAAGCTGAGGTGAAAAAGCTGTGGAGAAGGGAGGTATGTAAGGCAGAGTGAGTATGATGAAAAAATGAATAGAAAAGAGAATGAATTGAAGCAATACAAGAAGGTAAAATAATGGGACAAGAAATAGGTTTACTGTCTTTCCTGGCTGTTGACTATTCCATCTGAGCAAGGGATTTGCTGGTTGAGATCAGAGCTGCTGTGCACTGCCTGTCATGCGTGGGTATGCATGTTCTTCAGAGGAGGTGAAACAGTGGGGAACAGGAATGACAGCACCAAATGAACTATCAAATCAGTTTTGCAATCTCTCATAGACGAGTAAGAGCTCGGCAATTCTGAATGATGCTGAGTGTGTAAAAGAGAAGTTATCTTTATGAAAAGACAACAGAGGTGAACAGGGTAGGCAGCCCTAAAACTTTTTCCCTCTGCTTTTGCTGCAAGTTAACGGTGAGTTCAGAGCTCCCTGGAGAAGCTTAGCTGTTCGTATGAGCTTTTCCCTGGGGGATGATAGAGAAAGAGGCTGTGTATGCCGGAGGTGTTACAGCCTAGAAGGGATATTATGCCCACTCGGTATTAGTAGGAGGGCCCAGTGTTTCCTGTTTTACGAGAGTCACAATCTCTCTTAAAAGTGTGATACAAAATAAATAAAGCCGACTTTTGTGCTTTACAGTTCATTGTGGGAATTTGGTGTGAGATCAACTTGAGTATAGTTGCTGTAAGAGCATTAAAAATATTATCCCCAGAAGAATGGAAAAAAAAATATATAGTAAAAATGTTGACTGTATGAGTAAATGTTAATCATCTTTTGACCATTCCATATGAATTGCACCATTCTATTCCTATGTGATATGCAGGCAACATTTTGTCTGGAAAGTCCAGTGACCGCATGTATTGATTTTTTTACTGTAATTGAAATAGTTTAGTATTGCATGGTATCTGGTTCCAATTTGTGACTTTGATTTGTAGGGATTGTGAACTAATCTTGCCATTGCATGTTACATTTGTAAACTGAAGTTTAAAATTGTGCTGATCAGACATATGCAGAAAATTACAGCTGCAGTGCAGGCTTGCACCTGTGCCTGGATTTCCTCTTTTCTAGTCTCTGCTCAGGACACATGTATATGCTGAGAGAAAATTTATGGTGTGGGAAGCCTGAATTGCTATGTGCTCCAGAAACAAGTGGATTGGAAGTAAGGCTTAATCCTGTTTTATAGGCAGGTAGTCAGAACGGAGAGACTGAGGCATTAAGCTGAAGTTCACAGAAGAGCGAGGACATCCTATTCTGTATGTCCTGATTCTTGGTTCCTTTCTGTGTAGACTCCTTCAATCTAATGTGCTTCACTTACAGCTCCAGTGCATGCTGCTTAAACGAGGCAGAAGAAGGTAATGCAGTAAACCCTATAATGAACATGCCCAAGCAGTGGTGGAAGAGATCACACATAGTGATCCACAGCAGTCTTGCTTCCTTTCCATCTAAAAGTCTGTCTGCGTGGTGGTCAGCTAGGAAACCTAGTTAAATCTGTCAAGTTGCCGTGCAGGAGTTAGAGCACTACATTCCCATGTAGAAGCTGTACTCAGAAGTGGCTTTAGCTTCCTCCAGCTCCTTTGAGAAGGATTAAGCTACAGCAAATTAAGGCCACTTTGCTCCGCAATGAATGTCCGCATGGGGGATTAATACACTTTAACTTATGCACATTAGCTTTGAAGCATTAATTAATCCTAGAGGGCTTGTCCCCATGCAGACAAGCCTTTGGAGAGCTTCTGGAGATGTTGGTTCCCAGAGCACTAGCTGGGTTAGTTTTTTCTGCATCTCTTTAAATATGACAATTTCTGAGGAAACATACTCTTTAATGCTCAAAGTCCATAGCTTGAGCATGTAGTTCATGTGTGTGTAGCAGTTCCCTTCTTTGGCTCACATAAGCCCTGAAAAGACCATTTTAAACAGCTGATGTCTGCGGATGTCATGATGGTTTTAAAAGAGAGCTTGCTCCATTTCAGTAAATTCACAATCATCTTTAAAGGGGGAAAAAAACACATAAAAATAAACAGACTTAGCTATCCCTTGTCCATACTGTAGAATTATTTTAGATAAGCATGTAAAACATTACAGCTGTATTTGCCAAACTAGGCTGACTCAACAAAAAGCAAAGCAGTGTGAGGAATATCCATGCACCTTGATGTGGACCTGTCAACACAGTTGAATTTCATTTTTTTTAATGTGCTTTTTCCAGAGCTTTTTTGGTAAATTTTGAAATATGCTTATTAAAAGATACAGCATAAGTCATATCTTGGATTGAGAACAGAAAACTGGTCTTGGAAATAAGGAATGAATACTGGTAGGTATTATTATTGCTCAAAATAAAAATAATTCCTTTAAAGTTGTTCAGAAGTTGGATGTTGAAAAATAGCCAAACGGAAATTGATTTAAATGGAGGCACTTAAGATGAAAAGGATGACGGCAGTTACTGGTCTGACTTCATTTATCTACTGTCATTTTCCTAAATACTCATCTTGAGTACAGCTGTTTGAATAGGAAACTGTCTGGCTCTGAAAGCTGAATATGGCAAAGTCTCTTGTCATGTACCCATTGCCTAACCTCACATAGTGTAATTGATAAATGTACCCATCAAATAAAACATTCCAGGCCAAGGCATGTCCAAAACAGTACTTTAAAAGCCTACTCACGTTGTTAAATAGATACTTCTTTATCCTCTGCCATACTTTGTGTAATCAGATTGTGGACTTGTGTCCCCTCCTCCCCCAAAAAATCCAAAACAAAACCAAGCAAAGTTCTGAGAGATAAAAAGATAATTCTTTATTCATCATGCATGCAGAGTTGTCAGTTCATTAAAGTATACCTATAATTAAAAACTTAAGCTAATTAAGGTTAAGGTTTTTATATTCTTGTTATCGTAGCAGAGGGGGAAAAAAAAGTCTAGAGGGATCCTAACATCTCTCAAATATTGCAAATGGAAAAGATCCCATCTTCCTGTTCTTGTGATCAAATACTTTAATCGAAAAAAAAAAGAGTTTTGTTTTTATGATGAAAAATAAGATGTTTGAGACCATAATCTCGACTAAAAGAAAAAAAAAAAAAAGAAGTTGTAAAATACTTTTGGCAAAGCAATAGAAATTAGTATTAATCAAAGAAAATATTATAAATAAACCCCACAATTTTTTCATTAAAAATGCTACTGGTAAGAAATTTTCAACCTGCTGTACTGCAAATGATAAAATTAGGGAGTTTAAGATGTAATATGTCCTGCTGTTGAAAGCTATGTATTTATTTGTCTGAGTTCATGTAGCAGATTTTGTCTTCGTTAAGATGTTTTTGTTGTTGTTGTAAGTGTCCACATATGAAAAATTTAATGTACTCGTACTTCTTTCTACAGACCCCGTGGAAAGGAAGGGATGAAAGCAAGTCTCAGTTGTACAAGATTTAGCTTATGTATTTAGTGTTGATATTCAGGTTATGATTAACCAGAATAGGCAGCTACGTTTACATTACTGAGATATAGATATGTTATATGTATTTTTAGCTGAATGGAAATGTACTTTTGAATATTAGATGTTTTTGTGTCTCTGATTTCCAGAAAGATGATGATGTTCATGTTGCATGATCATGTTGCAGAGTCTGTGCTCTCAATTGAATTTAGACCAACATGAGGATGGATGGAGAGGGATGCTCTTTCTCAACTAATTTTGCTTCTCCTCCTGCAAGTACAATTCATGGCTTTTCTGAGCACAGTTCTTTCACTGCAACAGTGAACTTACCATAATTTAAAACAAACTCTTGGTATGTTTTCTTTTTTTAATTTGCTTGACTTCTGAGATTAAGTATCCTGGAAATCAGTAGCACAGATACTCATGGACTGTCTGTTAATAGCAATAAAAATAATGAAAGCAGCAGCAACTCTCCCCATTTATTAAGTTCATGATGTTATGTACAAATGGGAATCAAACAGGTGAAACGTCATGGTCAGCCCCTTTCCTGAAAGTAAGGGGTGAAGGTTCTGCAAAAGCCTCCCCACTCAGGTTAGATGAGACTTCCCAAACTGTTGATCTCACTGGTTGGCCCATCATCCTTTATGACCAGTTCAGCATGCATAGGAACTTTTGCTATTTAATATCTTAAATGAAATAAAAAGCATCCTTTTGAGCGTCCTAATTATATACAAAAGGGTGTCCAGAACTGTCCAAAAATTCCCCTAGGTACTTTGAAGTGAGGGTGAAGTACTTTGTTGTGAGGGTGACTAGATGTTCAAGCAGCCAGATGTTCTCAAGCTGCTCCTCAGTCTCTCGTCAGCCTGAGTTCTTATCTGTGCGGATCTCGCTGGTGCCACCCAACCAGGAGTAAATGACCAAATATCCTGGGGAGCACCTGATATCATAAATACCCTTCATTCCTAGTTACACCACAGCAATAACTTTAAAACAAATTAGAATTTCATCCATATAGTACAATCAGAGCTTAAATTCCATAGCCCTTGCCAGTAATCTCTGATGTGAGGAGCTCATTTCAGGAAGGAAGGAATGGAATATCTTTTGCAAAGCTGTGCATCTGTGGATAAAAAAGAATTGCAGCAATGTTGTTATATAAGATACAGAGTTCTTTGTTTTGGCATATTAACGTGTAAGTATGATAGGTACCACATGAAAGACAGGATTTGTATTTGTGCATTTCCTTGTCTATCTTTATTTGTATATCTGTCACTCCAAAATCTGGACGGAGTGCACAATAGAGATTAATTAAAATGAGAGTTACTTCAGAAAGCACTTCCTATAATAGAGCTGTATTAGTAAATTAGTTGTGACTATTAGTCTTTTGTAGATGGATTAGGGGAATGAATTAAAATGCAATCTGAAAGACCATTGGTAGAAATTACATCCGATAAATCCAAGGTAACTTCTCTCCTTGACTGGAAATATAAAGGCATTATACCATTGTATGCTCCTCCAGGAACACAGACTGCAAAAATCAGCCGTGCTCTGGGCTGTCCATTTTCTTAAAAATTCTAGGCAGGAGTAATCAAAAGCACAAAGAAAGGCTGCTTATCTGTGAATCGAGTTGCCATCGGATTCAATCCACCTAGTGCCTTCTTGTGTATTTGTGTCCGGTGTAGAAATTAAACTGAACTCATATATGTGCATGTCTGCATATAAAGGGTTGGCATTGTTTAATTTATTGCTGTGACAATTTATTAATTCTCATCTAGTAATAAAATTCATCCCAAATAATATATTTAAAAAACTCTCTTTCTCAGGTTTCAGATCAGCACAGAGGCCACGAGGTGACACTTTAAAGGTTGCTAGGGTTGGCTATTATCCACAGGATGTATATTGGATTAGTTACTATGTGACAAATACATAACCATGATTTTATAAATATTCCTGTGGAATATAGTAAGTCTAAGGAAATATTAGTATATGCCTCAAGCTATTACATTCCATAAATTTCCTTCTAAATTAAGAAATAAAATAATTCATTCTAAATTAAGGCAGAGATTTCTATACAGACAAAAAGAAGAGTAACGTTATTCAAACTGTATGTGCCAAACTTCTGAAAGACCTATTACAAATTAGCATTGTTTTGGACTTCTCGAATTCCATTTGCAACATTTCAAAGCCTGTTTTGAAAGAGTGGAGTGAAAGTGGTAAGCTAAAAGCAGCATCATTAATTCACTATTTGAACACCGACACCAGAGGTTTACTTGGGGACACATACAAAGCCTAGCAGCACTCTCTTCTGCGTTGTTTCAGTAGAAAGCTTTTTTAGACTGAGCGCTTTCCAAGTCCCCAAAGCATCATGTATTTAGGCATTGGAACCAAGGATGATTTTATGAAAGAAACGGGTTTAAAGGGAGATTTGTATGAGGATTCAGAGGTTGCTTGACACATAGGATTTGGGAAGCTGATGAAAGCAGAAGAAATAGTATGAAGAAAGTATAAAGCTGGCAGTGGGATGAGATAAAGGAGGAAATTCAGTGCTATGCAGAAGACCAGCACAAAATCTATACATCACTTAGATCTTACTTAATCCCTCAACATAGGGGTTTATATAGCTATGAACTGTTTGAAGAAATTATGATAGGGCTTAAGTGGGATTTATGCAGAGCACTGATCTTGTGCCAACTCATTGCAAAATGAGCACTTGCCATATGGAGGACGATTGTGGTGAGTCTTAGGGACCATATGGAATATCTAATGAAACGAGAGTACAGGTATAAAAAAGGTCAAATGATGAAAACTTTGAAAGTATAACAGGATATAAGGAAAAATTATTAGGAAGTATCAAGAAAATAATATTTCCAGATGTACATCCTTTAAGTAAATGGTAAATTATGACTCTCGTCAGACTAACATAAAAATGAAATTAAAAGAAAAAGAAAAATAAGGTCTCTAACACCTATCTTGTTTATACTAATCAGGGTTAGCTTTATCCTAATCAACAATCTTAGATTCAATCTGAATAATATTTCATTAGCTTTTCAGATCTACCTTTCCTGTCTAGGTCTAATTATATCTAATGGAATGTAGCTCAACTCACTATATTAAATCATTAAAAAAGCCCTCATCATTTTAAATGATTATGGGGCCTTGGGAAAGAATAGTCCCTCCTTTTTCTATCAAAGACCTGAAGGGCTTGCCCAAAATACTTGTCATCGTTTTTCTCCAGCCTGTTGTATGTGCAAAAAGAAACTTAAAATACCCATTTTCATTTGCAACTATCTATAAACAGCTACATAAATACAAACATAAACATCTGTTCTAATCAATCCTCAGAGCAGGTTACTTAATCATAGAAGTGTGTATTCTCTTCGAGATGTTTTTACAGTTAGACTTTGGTATTATACTTTTGCCTTTGTTCAGAATTTTTTTATATCAAGATATTTATTACTTGGTTAAATCATATGTTGAACTCTCTTCAAATAGGTAATTTAAAGAATTAATAAATGGAATAAAGAATAGAAAAGAATAAAGAAATTTAAACTATTTTAGAAATCATTACTTGCAGGCAGATTAGATTTATGAATAAAGTGTGTGCACTGGGAATCCACATCCGAATTGACTATGTTGGTTGATCCCAGGTGGTCCTGGATTTGTAGGACAGCAGTCCTAAGGGCGGGAGGTGGTGAATGATGGAAGATGCTTGAACGTGAACTAGGCAGCGTAACTGTTACTTCTGTGCTTCTGTTGTTCATGTTTTGAGTAGGATGTGTCACCTCTTAAGGAAAATACACCTCAAGAAGTCTCAAGAATTTAAGGATTTTTTGAAAGAATTAGAGTAATAATATTGCATTTGACATCACTGCTTGTTTATCCAGCTACCAGCTATTGTTCTGTTTATAACTGTGGTGTCATGAGCCTGAGAGAACAGAACAGTAATCAAATATTGATCTTGTGTTTTACTTGATAAAGGTGGAGCCTGTATACAGATTTCTTGAAAAGGAAAGGAGAGAGATTCTCTCGAGGTGACTAGAGAATCTTGACTTAAGCTGTGATACTAGATCTAGTTATATGATGAGAGCGCTCAAGGAATTTATGCTGAAAAATGGGTTCTAAC
>JAVCKT010003695.1:11720-38263 GCA_032273925.1 Rhynchotus rufescens
TTGCCAGTAAGAAAAAAACAGTTAACATTTTTTTTTCTGGAAATGAAGTATCATTTACAGAGAAGAACAGAGATAATTAATCTAGTCTTTTTCTATAAGTGAAATTATTCCACAAGATAAAAGGGCTGTTAAGCTAATTAACTAGGTATCAGTATTATTTTATTTGCTTTTTTCATGTTTGCAAAATAACTTTATTGCTGCTCTGTTTGTGGTGTTACACAGTTATACATTGATGATAAGAGAACATAATTAACATGAAAAATTATTCTTCACTGGCTTTGTCTATGTTGTGTAGCTAGTATTTCCCTTTTTGGAGTCTTACATTTATGTTCTGTACATAACTGTTCAGTACAGTTGTGTTCAATGCTACACTTGCAGTCAGGAGCATTTTATTTTCACAGTTTTGTCAAAAGAGTTTATTTCTAAAAGATTATCAACATCAGTAGAAGAGTTCTGTTTTCATTTAAAAATTTAATGTCTTGTTTCCTTGTTTCTTTCTTTTTATTTTCACTGATATTTCCTTTTAAGCTATTTCTATTATAGTGAATATAGTTTATTTAAAATGCAGGCTTTAAACTTCTTTTAAATGGATTGTTAGTGCATCTAGTCCATAAGTCCATTTATAAAATCATATATGTTACTGTTACACTGTAAAAAATCTATCATTGGTTACATGAAAAAATGAATTGTTAAATAAATGACTCCCAATAAATTTGTAAGCATAAAAATATATTCAGAAGGTTTTATTGTCACTGCAGTAAATAAGACTGTTATATTTTAGAATAAATGTTGATGATTCTAGAAACAAAGCTGTACTAGTAGAGTATATTTATCTGTAAATAGACCAGTGTAAATGTATAATGGTAGTGCAGTACTCTGGAAAGTGGTGAACAGATCTGAAAGTTTAAATTCTATTGGCAGCTTTTCATTATTTCATTGCTTTTTGCCAACCAATATCTGTCAAAGAATTAGTGTAGTCATAAACTTGTTAGGTACCGTTAAAATATAAGCCTGTGTAACATACATAGCAATATAAGAAAAGAAAGGAAAGGAGAGGTAGCAGAAGGAGAACCCTTCACTTCTGAAAAGGAGAAATCCTGGGTTTTCTTTGATCTCTTTACTGTATGTTTATATGCTTTATACAATGACTTTGCTGAAAAACTTGTCTACAACCGTAGACAAGGGCTGGGAATGCAGGTTCTCCTTTCCTCCCACTGCATTTGTTGATAAGCAGTCCCCATGCTGGGACAGCCAGGGTCCCTCTTGCTTGTCCTTTGGCACTGGGAGCCTTGCCTTGCTCATTGTCCTTGCCCAGCTTTGCAGGAAGAGTGGGCAGGACCTTTGGTGCCCTCTACCTCTCTGAGCTACCTTCTGAGCTATGAGAAGTCAAATCTCTATTCCAGCTTCCCAAGAGAATACTCTGAATTACCAAGCTATCAAGAAAGACGTGAATTGTAGCAACACTGATGCTCACGTTTTTTAAGAAAATGGTGATCTGGGTTTCCATACCTATAGGCATAACATATGTGCATTTCTTATGTCCACGAGACATGTTTGGAGTTTCAAATTTCCATGATATCTGGGACTGCTAAATCAGGAGACTATTCTTCACCATCTCCTATAGGTTCCTTAGATGACATCCCAATTAGTGCACTGAATATCAAATATCCCATTCTCACTCCAGAATCATCTCCATGCCTTGTAAGAAGCGGGTCACTCCTTGACCTGTGAATTCAGATTTTAAATTCAATGCTGTGTGTGTGTTTCTGTGGAACTGGTCCTCAGTTCTGTTTTTAACTTTACACTCCTTTTAGGTGTGTACTATTCAGCATCTATATCAGTTATGACAAATTCTGGATTTTAGTTATGACTTTCATATTGTGAAAGACAGATAAACAGCAGAGAGCCCAGTGTTGTTAGAATGCTGAATTGATCAGATGTAAGTCAATAGGGAATTATGCATAAAGTTGTTCCTTACCTTGGGAAGGTCACAGAAGTGAAAATATTCAAACCTGAGTGCTTAGGGCTGGATACTTAAATCAACACTTAGATGCCTGAATAGCTTAGAATTTGTAGCACTACGTTGGGCAATGAGGCACCATTTCTGATGAGCAGACCACTTATTTTAATGTCTAGGTAATAATTTAGATATGTAATTGTAAGTGTGAGTGCTTTTGTCTTAATATCTGTTACTGGAAATTGTTTTCTCCGCATCTCTTTGCTATTTGTTGATTTAAAGTCTCCTTTCACCTCATTAAAAGAGGTGAAGCAATTAAAGAATAAAAATCTTAGGGATTCACACAACCTAAGGGCCAACTATGTGTCAGCCCTATGTGTGCATACTATCTGCAGCATTCTTAACTGTGTTAATAGCACAGGCTTTTTTTCCTGTCAGCTACTGCATAAAAAAACCCATGGGGAAAAGGTAATACAGCCTTAAAGTTTATCCATTTTCCTGTAACCTCTCCTGGGAGTTATGGTAGGAAAATGCTCTTGGATCTAGCCTCCTACACCCTAATTTATAGGTGATAATTTCAAATTCCACTCCTGCTGCCTCACCAGGTTGAAAAATTTGGTGCGTGTAAGCTGTGGTGCCTGCCTTCAAGGTAATGATCACTATGTATCTGTGCCTTTTCCTAATAGTCGCTAGGAATTACTCTCTGTTGTCGGTTACATCCTGCCTGCCCATTTAGAAAGAGAGAATATCCTCCCTACGATGGTCTGGTGCTCAAGAGATTGGTAGCTCAATTACATATTCTCTTTTCCTGTAGGAAAATTCAAATGTGTACTAAGCAAGATGCTGATCTTCACTTCTTTTTAAATATACTTTCCACATCCTCCTCAGAATGCCATTTCCCCTGATTTACTTAATTTTGCCTTCGCTCCCTTCTTTCTCATAATCTTATGATGACATTTTCTTTGACAAGGGGCTGGGTGCACCTTAGCTTGGAGACCAGCTGAGAATGTTTAATGACAAGAAAGGTTTGCCGAGTTTCTCATAGCATTGCCAGCATTGAAGAGATAGCTGGTATAACCCACCAGCTTATTCAGCTAGAGAAGTTACAAAACACTCACCTTTGTTATTTTAGTTTGTGTGGTGAATACAAATCCTAAATCCTTTGTTATTATCTTGGGCATAAAATGTTCATGGGCACATTACTTATGTTTACCGAGTTTCCTTGTAAAAGAATTATCTGCTTTCAGTCTTTCTAAATGTCAAAAGGACTTGCTACCATTCTGATCCTGTGCACAGAAAAAATAGATCATAAAATGTGTTATTAATTTCTGTGCATAAAGGTACACAGTACTAATGGCTAAAGCTTAGTAGAGCAACAAAGTCATATAAAGCCTGAAAAAGTATATTTCATTAAAATGCCAGGAAGCAATCAAGAATATTTTCTATTTATACTTTTGCAATAGTGCAAATGCCAAGTTGTTAGTCTGAATCCAGGCAGTCCTAAATTTTGGAATGAATATGAACCTGGTTTCATTTTTGCAGGTCAGCTTTGTCTCATTTCTGTAACGAGTGTAGCATACAACTATCATATTTTTTCTACTAGTTATATATATTTTTAAATTATGTTTCTTAATTACAGTCTCATGAATGCCAAATCATGATGTAATGCCATAATCCTATGCATTTGACATTCCAGTCATTTTTGGGAAGATGAATTGTGCTGTCATGAAAGAATGTGCTGTCGCGTAATAAAAAATCTGGCAGATTAGTCCTGGCAGTAGGTGAGTCCTTAAAAAAAGCAGTTACTCCTGTGTTATTTACGAATATATGTTTTGGTAATTTATAAGTATAGGAAAGGAATTTAAGTACTCAAAGTATGTTATTTTGCTTTAACAGAATATTTTATTTGTGCAGTCACTTAAAGGCAGATTCGCTGAGATGCTTTGGTGCCCAAAGTTCATAGGAGTCTAAAGACTCCTAGTTCCTATACAGATTGTGTATTAGCTTCCCCTAGAAAATAAGAGGAATTTGGATGCATCCATACAAGCATTTGAAATGTCATTAACTACCTACTTGATTTCCTCTGCACTGCAATCACTTTTGAAGTTTGTCAGTTTGATCACTCTATGTTTAATTGTTAAGGCCTTTGTCTTGCAACTATTCGTCAGAGCAGATACCTGCTGATTTCTGTGGAGCTTTCTGCCTTGGGGTCCCCAAGGGTCTGTCAGTGCATGGTAGACAGCATAGGTAGAGAGCACAAGATACAATTGAGAGATGTTTGGAAATTGCTTTGGAAAATTCTCAGCAAACTCCTGAATTTAGGAGAAGGAAGAAAAAAATGGGATGATTTAATTCAACTATTTTAAAGGATATTAGCCCACTGTGGTGTAATAATAGTAAATACATCTTGGTAAGAATTATGCTTATTAAGTTTCCAAAAATTGCTATGTGTATATATGTGTGTGTGTGTGTATGTATATATGTATATGTATGTATATAAAAAAAACTAAGCAAGTCATCCAAGCTTGAAATGAATTCTAACTAAAAGGAAAATGTTGGAGTGTGCAGAGCACATCAGAAAAGATTTGGAAACACCCAGGGAAATTTGACAAAAGAGATTTTATTCATCACCTATGATAAGCAAAGAATTTTAGCCAATACATTTTCTCCTGTTTCTTGCATAAATGCTCAGTGCAGCCAGCTGAAGTGCAGAGAAAAAACAAAGTTTGTGGAAGTGAGATCTTCAGTTTCAGATATAGTGGAGAGAACTATATTTATCTGTCATGGTTGAGCTTGTGGATGTTCATATATCTACAGGCAGATTTTTTGGTTTTTTTTTTTCTTATCAGAACATGCCATATTTTAGCCCTCCAATAGTGCAGAGGGAAGAGTAAGTGCCCAGTATTTCTGGAGATATATATATGTGTGTATATATATAACTTTTTTTCTTTAAAAGCGTTGCCTGGAACATTAAATGAAAAGAAAAAAAAAAGATAATTGCTAATACACCACCAAAAATGATAAATAGAATAAATTATGAGGTATAAGTGATGTGAGCATTAAATCCTCTTTGATATTATGATCACATCTGTGTCTGATCATGAAACTGTTAAAATTAAACACAATTATCTGTAAGACAGCTAGGTTACTTTATAAAATTTAACCTCATTAGTACATGCTTTTTGGATCGTGTGTCTCCACATCTGCATTATGGACTATCTCTACGTTTCTCGTGAGTGTGTGCTCAGCATGGATTATCAAGTGTTCTTCCTCACTGAAAAAAAAAAAAAAGAACCCAGAAGTATCCCAACATTTCCTGATATCGTTTTTGAGGGCTAAATAAGTGGCGCAGCTTCGCCCTAGTGACGTGTTCTATTAATGACGATAACATACATTTTCTCATAATTAATATGAATATCTTGAAGTCTTTTAGCATGTTGCTCCTGAAGAGAACTATCCTAAAGAGTGTTGGAGACTCAGTCTCTCTGAGGAACAAAGAGGCTCCCTAATGCTGCCTTGGGGAAAAGAGCAGTTCTGTGTCGGGTTGCTCTATAATCTGCTGTGGAAGGAGGCTGAGCTGCTGTGTTGGTAGCTAAGCTTTCACCATTCTTATAGATATTGCATATTTTTTAGCACACTTTTTAAAACAGAGTAAAAAAAATCCTTTGTGTGCAAATTTTAACTTTCAGATAATCCTAACAGTTTTTGAAATGGTTCTTTGTACACTGAACCCCATAGCCCTTGTAAGCATATATTGGTAAGCATTGCCTAAGCAAGGCAGTCTTTTAACATTTTTTTAAATTAGGCGTCTTTTATTTCTGGAAATCTAATAGCTGAACTAGCAACAGTAAAGATGTCCAGGTTTCAATGAAATACATTTCATAAATTAGCTTATCATTGCACTGATTTAGCATGCCTAGCAGGTGAAAGACAAAAACATGTGTTATCTTCCCTAGGGAACCTTCAATGAATGTCATTCTAGCTTCATATGTCTTTCTTCTCTCCCCTTCTTGAACTGATATAAAATTCTAATGTGTGCCCTCTGGATCCATCTTCATTGAAATCTAGCAAAACCGCTGAAGGTAAGATAGTGGCAATGGTGCATGAAAAAAGGGAGAAGGAATACAGTGATTCATAGCATACTTGAAGAAAGTTGCAGTTGTTAACAGCACTACTTTTGTATGTAGACAGGTTAAAATGTGTCATACATCAGTGTTAAAAATAAAGTTATTCATCTTGGCTATTTTCTCAAAGATTAGGAAAAAAAGGCAGTAAAACCTGTGCAATGTGTATCTTTAAAAATTCTCATGCCTCTGAAAACAAACCAATTCAATAGCTTCAAATGGTAGTAATAGTAAAGGCAGCATTTTTATATGGATATGCTTGTGTAATTTCTCTAGTTACAGTGATTGCTCTTTGAAAACCTTCCATGTCTTTTCAGTTCTCTTTTGTCCATGGGCCTCCAAGTCACTAACATTCAGTGACTCTCTTTATTTTGCATTTTCCTTGCTCACTTCAGCAATAATAGAAATCATCATTGAAAAAAGAGATGGAAAACACCCAGTAGCTCATTGCTGTCAGATTTTTAATTCATAGGCACGACATGCTCAAAGATTGCTCTGTTACTTAATAAATTTGCACAATAAAATAGAAAATGTAACCAAATAAGGCAAAACCATTCAGTTAAATAGTGAGCAGATCAATAGCAGAAAATTAAATGAAAAGAACATTTTAACCCCATTTCCCCACAGTCATAGTCATGAAAATGAGAACAGCAATAGAAAAGTAACTCAAAAATAAAACACTACTACCAAGCTCTGTAGTTCCTTGCTGAAAGGTGACAGAAATATTCTGTGGCATCTGGTGTTTTGGAGAAGCAGAATCCTGGCCAACTAAAAGATCTGGCAGGTCTTGTCATCTTCCCTAGTACCGAATACGCCATGGCCAAGAGCTCGAGCTTTACCATTCCCTTTCACACAGCTCGACTTACATGAGCCTAACCTTGCAAGCCTGCACACGTGCAAAGTACTGCTCATGAGGAGTTGCGCTGAATGCCAAAAGGGTGTTATGTGAGAGGAGGTTCCTCCACAAGGACGTGTTTGTGTGAGTAAGTCTGACTTGCAGTGCTGGCTACTTGGCTCTCCCCAACATCATAGGAAGCTGCAGGAGTAAAGTCACATGCAGGATTTGGAAAAGGTTCCACAGGGAGCACGGCGGGGCTGTGGGGCATCCGCTGACCTCAAGCAGCAGCTGGATGTGTACGTGGCATCTAAAATCCCCCAGCTCCTGAAATCCTCTGCAGCTCCCAGATGCGTTGGTGGTTTCCTTTTTTGTTGCTTGTTTTGCTTTGTTTTTCTTCTTTGCTTTTCAAGAGAGGAAAAAAAAAGACATATAAAGTACCCTCTTCTCAAATGACTCATGACTCTGCAGAAACTGCTGTTACTCGTCTGTGTCTCAGACATTGGGCTCCCATGGCGTTTTGAAATAACCATGTAGAACTGGAGTTCTTGAGACATATTTTGACTAAGGATATTTTCATTGATTCCTTGGTATTTAAATCAGAGTATACAATTTTTTTATTAAACACTGAAAGAAAGAGGAGAAAAAATAATGCTATCTACATAAAGTAGTTCATTAATATGTTTGAGATAAGCTGGAGAGCCCAGTGTCTCATCTGTCTGCAGAGCAGAGCTTAATTCTATTTCACACAAGAAAGGAAGGCACCAACTGCAATTAGCCTTTCTGTAATACTAAGTTTCTCTCAGGTTGATGACCGCATATTTATGGAGCATTTAGTTCACAAGTAAATAAAATTATAGGAACAAAAAGGTCTGAAACAAGTGCAGCGTCTTAACTATTCTACCAGCCTTCAATGCTGTAACTTCTGTGCTTAAATTTAAACATATGTTTTGCAGAATTGGGATTTTAGTTACTACTTTTTTTGTATGGTATTGAAAAGAGACATTGCAATTTGAGCTGTCTGCTTTGTACTCAAGAAGTACAGGTGCTTCTTTAAGGAATTACTCGTTCATATAGAAAGCAGTTGTAGGTAAGAAAATAACTTATAAAAACAGAGAAATTTGTAAGTTAGGAATTAGTAAAGGTAACATAGATTAATTTATATCTAAAATGTTCCTTTGTCGTGTTTCTTGACATCAGCTGGAACTGGAACTTTTGGTACTGTTCATTGGATAGTGAAAGGATAGTGGCATATGAAAGGATTCCAATCCGTACTAAAGGCATACCTGTGTACACTATGGAGAATTGTGTTAATGCAGGTAACAGTAAATCCCAAGATTTTTGGAGTAGCATATTCCATACTTGTTAGACTGGAATTCCTGAATGACTGGTAACGGATACAAGTGCACAGCCAAATAAAGCTGCTTTTGTCATGAGCGTGTATATCCTCATATTCAGACGTAGGAAATCTAGCTCAGCTCTAGCCCTTCTTATTTCTTCATTCATGAGATGATACCTTTACAGCAAAAGCAAATAAGTAAAAAGTTTCTTTTACCCCAAATTAAAAAAAAAGCATTTTTAAAATATAAGTTCGAAGTTAGTCTTCCACAGATAGCCAATTAAATTATGCTAAAAATGACATTTTTAATTAAACACCAAGGTAAGCATAAATGGATTTCAAAATAATTAATCAAACATCAAAAAATTGAAACCTTTTTCTGCTTGAGCAGCAGAAATGAAAGAACCAGTCTTCAGGTCTCATAGAGATTCAATCTAATTTAATTCTCTGTCTTCTCTAAATAAACATTCCTAAAACCTTTTTTTCATCTGGGGGAATAAGGATGAGAGGGGTAATCAATATTTCTAGCATTTTAATTAAAACCGTTAGTGGAATAAATCCATTTAATTATCAGTTAATGAAATACAAGGTCATTTACCTGACAGGAACTTTGAAGGTGGATTACTAGCTGGAATAAAGTAGAAGAACCCAATGTCACAGCCATTTAGCTTCTGTCAAATTTAAGGTTAAAATCCTTTTAGACTGTTTAACCTATTCTCTACCATTTTTCTATTATGTATGCCAATTGGCAAGGCAGAAAGGAGAAATACATGATCAAAACTTATCTACTTTTATTTTTTTCTCCAAAGTTCCCACTAAGTTTCTGTAATTTCTTTTCCATCTTTCGTTTAAGAAGATGCAAAATGCAAATAAAGTGCAGTGTGCCAAATCATTTCCACTTACTGTAGAAAGTCTCCTCCTTGAATGAGGTCGGCATGCTCCAAACTTTGGTAAGAAATTATTAGTAATTAAGCAATGAGAAATATTGAGTTGCTTTATTTGTTAGTATACAGTAGAAAAGCATACATAACTTTGCAAAAGAAGATTTTTAAGGCTGATGGTTCTCGTTACACATGTACAAAAAGAAACAGAAGTGCTCTCTGGAAAGTTTGCTGCAGTGCTTACATAGATCTGTGTGCTTACATGCATAGATCATAGTGCTTACATAGTATGATAATGCCTTAATAAAACAGAAAATCAACAAATGATGAACAAAAGATCTGCCAAAGAGACAGTGAATGTCACTGTGTGCAAGTAGCCAGGTGAACAGAGAAAGAAATTTCTCTTTCCAGGGTTATGGGTTAATCATACAAGCAAAAGAGAAAAGTCTCCATACAAGCAGAGTGTTCCTACTTTGTAGGAGGATTACAAGTTTTGGGTTTATCTGGTTTAGTAACATAGTTATGCTATATTGAATTTTTTTGACACTAATTAGAATTATAGATTTTCACTGAAAGTATATACTGTGTCATTTGATAATACTGTAAGAATATTGTAAGGTGCGCTGTTTTGCAATCATTTCTCTAAAAAAAAGGTTCTGCAAAAGATATACTGTGTGTTTTTATATATAACATATATGTATATTTACACACACATATATTGTCCTTTGCCTTTTAGGTTGATTGTGCCTAAGGTTTTAGTTCCATGGCAGTTTAAATGTACAAAAATGAAAAGTATATTTTAACTTGAGAAAGTCACATTCTTGTTTGCGTTTTTGCTTTTGGAATTTTATGTCACATTTTGACATTTTTTTCACAAACCTTTACATAAGACAAATAACAGCTATAGATGTTAACTGTATATTTTCATATCCCAAGAAACCTGTTCTTAATAGGGTATCAGATGCTGTGTATCACACAGCACCGGGAGCGTTTAAGGTAGTGCTTCAGAACATGTCCAGCTTGGTATGGTCTTGGTCTGGTCTGTGGACTGTGGTAGCTGTGCAGCTGCAGTATGCAATGATTTGTGCCTGGTTTGTGGGGAGCTGATAGCTGCAAGCAAAGGAGAAGGTCTTCGTGGAGTAGCAGACTGCACAAGAAGGTAAAATGTTCTTCCCACAGTGAGCCAAGGAGGTTTGTTGTCTACAGCCTTTTGCTTCCTGCTCTGAGAAGCAGGGCTCACATTTCAAATTCTAACCCAGCTTGTTACCCA
This sequence comes from Rhynchotus rufescens, assembly GCA_032273925.1. NCBI lineage: Eukaryota > Metazoa > Chordata > Aves > Tinamiformes > Tinamidae > Rhynchotus > Rhynchotus rufescens. The sequence goes on from JAVCKT010003695.1 coordinate 22,127, forward strand.
AACCCTGCTTTTCCTCATTTTTCCTCAGCGTAAGAGTAGCCTACCCCCAGCAATTTATTCTTAGAGTGGTAGAATTCCATTTTTCCTGTGACTGCTGGAGAAGCTCAAGGCCTCCTCTCTTCTTTGTTTTGCTGCAAAAGACTACTTGATTGCTATTATGGGATGTATTTTCTAGGTTTAAATCACAGAACATTGGCATCAAGAATCTATATCCTTGAAATTAGGAATTAATATACAATTTTTTTTTTGTGATACAATTTATAAGAACATATTTTACTCTCATGAAATAAGTAAAATTCTTACTGAACAGAATTCAAAATTCTTTTGTCCCTATTGCCCAGGGAGGGAGGTTTCCTCTGAACCCCTCAAAGAATGGTAGGTAGAGCCAGCTATTTCCTTAAGTTTCATTAAGCTGGCGGAGGATTTTGATGGAGCTGTAGAAGAGCTGGCATTTTGCATATCCTACAGAGTAGGAGGGCTTTGGCTGTGGCTCCTTGATCTTTGCACGTTCAATACACTATTGGTTCTCCACCCGGATGAGGCTAGGTTAATTCTCAAGATGCTGTTTAGAACTTTTAAAGCATTTTCCATGCATATTTTATTTTTGTTTTTTACTTCTCACGGGAAGAAGACGTAATTAAATTCAAGTAAGACAGCAAATGAGTTTGTTCAGTATTACGGGTAAACTGAATATCCACAGAATTCAAAGAAGTTTGTATGGTTAAAATCATGGTTCTGAAAGTAGTGTCAGAGTCCATTCTAGAGAACAGTGGCTCGCTTGTCTCTTTGGTTACCCAAATGCAAGTTAGGATAGAATTTGATTCTGTTTATGTTGTTTTCAGTCCAAATATGGCTTTGCAAGATGAAAAATGTGATGAATTCAACAGTATGACATGAAAAGCTGTCAGCAAAGATTCTTTTAGTTGTAAAGCTCTTTAACTTGATAGAGAACTCACAGAACTCCACAAAACGTCCTGCAGAATCCCACAAAATCTGGCAGATTGTACCAAAGGGATCTGGCATTTTTAGCAGGCAGCATTGCAGCTGGAAAAATCTTACATTTGATTAGGGGTGTGTGTGTAGTAAAATATCAAACACAATGTAGGATTTACTCTGATGGGGAAAAAATTGCTTAAGTTTAATTTAATTAAGGGAATGAAAGCTTTTTAAACTTTAAAGTTGTAAAGAATTTCTGTTTTTATTCATGTTTGTTTTACAAAACTTCTTACCTGTCTAACAAAATGAAACACAAACCCCTGATGTGGCCTTTGTGTGCTACCTCTGGTGGGAGCTTCAGAAATTCAAGTCTAAGGATATACTCTTTTTGCTGCAGGTTACTTGGATGCAGTAAGTGTATATAGTCTGTTAAGATCCTCCATTGCTGTTGCTGTCTAATGCAGTGGATGTTCAGAATGTGCAATATTGGCAAATACAGGTCTGTGTTTCTAGTGACTGTGTTACTCCAGCCATCACATTCAGCATCTTATTATGAGAATGTTCTAGCACTAATTAGTGCATGTTCCACCTTTATGCATCGTGAAAGCAGAGGGAATCGAAGAGTGAGTGGATGGGAAGTCTTCTTTGTGATAGTAATAAAATAATAGAAATGAAATTTACCATTTTTTAAGCAGAGCTTTCAGTATCAGATGGGTAAATTTATAACAGAAGAAAAAGATTAGTAAGATGAAGATATCTTTATGCTGGTTAGAAACATATTTCAAATGATACTGATGGTTAACTATTATTTAAAGAAGGATTTTTTTTACTAGAGTTTTGCATCACTTAATTTCCCAGCCTTGGAGAGAGCTCCTTATGGCATGTGTGTGTCTGGGAATCTCCTGTATTTCTAAGGAAGCGTTTTAACTTCAAATCAATAGCAGAGTTGCCCGGAGTCGCAAAGATGTTGACTGCACCAGCAAAATAATCTCTCCTTTGGTTCCAGTAATGAGTGTTTCTGCACTTATTTAAATTCCTCTGCATATATAGCTCGTATGATTGTAAATGGGGCTGGTGCTGCGGGCGGGCTGATCCTGGGTCGCTCAGCTGCATCGCGGCAGTCGCCTGGTGTCGGCAGTTCAGCGCCGGTGCTGCCCAGCGTGGGCTTTACTGCGGCGCGGCACAGAAAGCCGCAGTTTATGAGCGTGTTGTTTTAAGGCTCTGTGCAAACTTGAGACATTCAGATAATGTTTTCAAATCCATATTTGCAGTCATAGTCTTACAGGCCCCGGGGAACTGCGCGATGTTAAAATGTTAGGTGTTAAAACAAACACAAAGGGAAAGGCAGCTATTACTGTTGTCAGGGTGTTTATTTTCAAAATGTCAGTTCTGGAAAAAAATTGTCTTGGGCTCTGCTGTAGAATTAGCAGCAACCAGAGGATCTCATTACGACTGAATTATTTTTGTTGACAAATCAACTATTTAAATATAAACATAGATACATGTTTATTAATTTTAGACCAAAATTTTGAATTATTGTGTGAGCTTTCTTCATTTTTCCATACTCTTAAGCAATCTTTTCTATTATATCAAATATTCAGTTAAACAAGTAGAGGCACTTGATATCCCTTAAAAAAAAAAAAAAAAGAAAAAAATGATGTATTTAAAAAAGCATTGATATGTTGTATGATTTACAGTCTTGGAAAAAAATAACATAGTCATAACTTTGCAGTTTTTGTGATGCATGAAGATCAGATTTTTTAATGTTGGTTAATGCTTTACTAATTAAAGTGTGCATGTTAATTAAAGCAGAGGCTAATGTTAATTACCTATATTAATGGAATCTCATGTAGCACCTGCCTGAAGCAATGGGTTCAATTTTCAAAATATCTCAATTAAGGCTGAAACTTTTGATTTGCATCTAGTAGGGTTTCAATTAACTGCATTGCAAACTTAAATAACACACTTAAAGGGATAATATCACCAATCACACGTAACACCGTGGAACTGGTCGGTTCAATGATCGACTGGGGCTGTGAGGGCCTTCGCAGCCGGTAGGTAAGTGCCTTGGTATTGGCGAGGGGTCGTTGTCTAGGGCGGGCATCGCATCCGTGCCTGTCACGAGAGAGGTGTTGAATTGCTGCAGTCGAGTCTTGCTGAAGTGACACTGAGGCAGGAGGAAAAAGCTGGAATATTTGCCCACATTTAGGGCTTAATGGTGAAGATTCAGCCCCTTCCTCTGAAATAAACGGCCGGTGTTCTGTGAGGTGGGAAGCTGACCTAGCAAATGGGAAAGGCGTGTGAGCATGGCATGCACTTCAGCCAAGCTAGAGATGTGATTGTATTGCCAGTCTCGGTTTCAGCCACCACTGCGTCAGGTGTTGACATGGGAGCTTCTAATGAGCAGCTTCAGGAAGCGATTAACAAAGCACTAGAAATAGATGCAATCATGCTGATTGGAAAGTCTGCCTAAGCTCCACAAACAAGACTGTAATGTCCTGCTCCCATGCAACTTTCTGTGGTAATTACTGATGGTCCAGAACACGAAGTTTTAAGCACAGCCTACTCCGGTAAGATGTTGATGGTTCAATTATAGCAAAGCTGAGATCAAAGCAATGCTATTTTTCTTTTTTTAATTTGGGCACACACCTGAATGGATGTGGGGTTCAGGAAGAGGTTGCCAGCCTTGTTCATAAAAGTAATCTAAAATTAGGCATCATTCCTGCATTCAGTGGGTGGGAACAGGTCACTATGAATTTGATTTTCAGGCATGCTCAGTAAAGAGAGAGAATAGCTGCAGCACAAGTTTAGCCTGCAGTCTATATTAGCAGGACTCCTCACATGTAACTGTACTTTCCTACTGAAAACATGGTCTGGTCCTCAGACTTTACTGCTATATTGGCTGCTGACTATCTATATAGTGGATTGATTGTGCTTAATAAAAGTTGTAGCGGTTGATTTTAGTACTTGGGCTTAATGTCACCATTTAATGCTATTACAAAGGCAAAAAATCTTTCCCCTCTAAATAAATCTTTTTAAAGTGCTTGTGAGATGAGAGTGAAACACTTTTCTGAAGCTACATTTAAAATATTTGTTTTAAAAATATGCAATGAGATAAGCTCATTCTATACCTCACATCCGTATTTTCAAACAGGTCACAGCTTGTTCCAGCATAGTAAAACGTCTCTATGTGCATCTTTTCTACCAGAACACCTTATCTCCTCGGCGAGGGTAGCAGGAGGTTGCTAAAATCTCCACCGTGATACCTTTTTCTCTAAGGCAGGACTACCTCCAAAAGAAAAGGGGCTCCACAGAAAAACACAGAGCAAACTCCCTTTCACTGAAGCAAAACTTCACCCTGATCAGGCTGGTTCTACAGCTGTGGCCCTTGTAGCCACGTGGCTTTATTTCTACCAACAGGGATGTTTTCTTTGCAGCTGCAGCTAATCTGAAACACATGTTTTTTTCTCCTGCTTCACTGGATGCCTGAATCACAGGGGTTAGTTAAATACAAACCTCTTGCTTTAATTTCTGGGAATCTATAAACATTGCTGCAGCCCAGCCTCAGTGGTGGCTCTTCTCAGGGGCATGACACTTTTGCAGTAGCTCTCATTTACCCAGGGTAAAACTCTGGGCTACATACTGCCCTTTGCACCAGACAGATCAGTCTAGAAGGGCCACATATGCCAATACAGAAGGGATTAGAACTGGATTTTACAGAAGAAAAGGCTTATCAGCTTTGGGAAGCTCGGTGCTTTCATCCCTTGTCTCCCTTAGAAATGCTGAATGAGCCATGCTCTGCCTTCTACCTCTTCTCCAGATCTGACCCAATGTAAGGTATTACCTCCAGACCCTTTTTTCCTCACTCTATTTTTAGAGACCTCTTCTGTTGTCACTTCTTTAAGATGCAAAAGAATCATACAGGTTGTACGGCCTCCCACGTACATGCAGACAAAAGACACAGCAAAGTACAGCCCAAAGCAGGTAGCCAGTTCCCTCTGCCTTCTGCCCCATTCAACATCCTGGATTTGCTACCGTCTATAAATACTGAAGTTTTGAATTTTAAGGTAAAGCTCAAAGGGTCAGCAGCACTATGGATTAGGCCACAGACTGCTTTTGTGCCCAGGCACATGCAGACGCCTGTCCTTGCCCCCTTCTCAAAGGCATCAGGGCCAGGCTGCTGAAGACATCAAGCTAAGAAGAAAACCCAGCTGAGATCAGGTGCATCTTTCAGACCACTGCCACGATCAGGAGGGGCAAGCAGCAGCATCCGTCCTTACAGTTCCTGCTGAAATGAGTTGCAGCAAGCAGTAGTTGCAGAGATTTCAGTTATTCAAACTCACTCTGTCATGTTGCTCTCCAGGTTCAGGCATGCAGATTCCAGCGCTTCTCCTCTTCCTGGGTCTCCTAATTGTCCCAAGTAGATCCCAGAACTCAGTTGCTGGCCAGGTGAGTAGGATGTAACAGCAGAGAGCCAGGAAAGGTCCTTGGAGCAGGTTTTGCTGCTCCAAAGCAGCAAAGATTGATTTTATAAGTCTTATGAAAACATTAAGAACTACTCTCCTAAGTTAGCAGGGTTTTATTTAGCAACAGAATAAGAGTAACTCCTTCACCTAGACAAAACCCACAGTAATGGGGGTTGAGGGGATGACAGTGAAGCAGAAACAGTGGATTCCAGTCCAAACACTGTCCTCAACTTTACTGGACCATTTTTAAAGCGAAGCTGCAATTCTTACTGTCCCCTAGCGCTAACATCATACGAGAACCTCTGTAGATTGAGATGTTCAGCCCAAGCTGAACTAAACCAAGCGCTTCCCTACCCGCCAGGGCTCTGCCCCTGCCGATGGAGGCAACGCGGGCGAGGTGGAAGAGGAAGATCCCTTCTACAAGAGCCCCGTGAACAAGCTGGCAGCGGCAGTCTCCAACTTCGGCTATGACCTGTACCGGCAGCAGTCGAGCAGGACGGCCAGCGCCAACGTGCTGCTGTCTCCGTTCAGCCTGGCGACCGCGCTCTCCGCTCTGTCCCTTGGTGAGTCCCTGCCCCTCTCCGCAGCGCTGCTGGGTCTCCAAGGCCTTCGCTCACCTTCTCCGGGTCGTTGGCAGGCGCCGGAGAGCGAACGGAGGACGTGATTTCCCGGGCTCTCTTCTACGACCTGCTCAACAAAGCTGAAGTCCATAACACCTATAAGGACCTGCTGACCAGCGTCACTGCACCAGAGAAGGGCCTGAGAAGCGCCTCCCGTATCATCCTGGAAAAAAGTAAATGTCCTTCCTTTCCTCTAGCAAAATCGACTGAAATAACTAGCAGCAGGTAGAATGCAGTCAAAAGCAAGTGCAGTAACAGCTCGGGGGCTGACATCCTGCTGAGCCTGGAAGCAGGCAGCACATGGAATGCAGTTGCTGCTCCAGATAAAGCCTGGAAAGTTTGCATGCATGTAAATAAAGGAAAAGACCAGGCTTATGTGCCAAAAGACACTGGAGGACAGCAACTAGCATTGCAGAAGGCCTCAAGAAAGCTTGCTGGGAGGATTTTATTTGTGCTCTAGGCTTTCCTGGCAGGTATTGCTAATTCCCAGGAATCACAAACTGCATTTTCTAATTGCGGTAGTGTTCAGCTCTGTTCCCTTGTTTACATTCTTGCAGGAGTATTCAGAATGACTGTTTTCAGCACGCACTGAGTATCTGAGAAAGCCAAGAGCTGTATTTTGCCTAGTTAATTTGCTGGTTTCAAGAAGCTGAGTGAGCTGCACTCACACAGAGAGCCAAAGGAAGAAGAAAGACCACTATAGAAAGGGCTGTGTCCCAGTCTTCTGCTCCTATCTCCCACCTTCACTTTTCAGGAGAGGGTTTCCCTATATTCCAACATCATTGACTATAGGATTTGGATCCATTGCCTCCATGCATTTTCAGTCATCCTTCTTCAAAGCAAGTGTCTATACACACAGTCACAGATGTGGTTTATGAGAGAAGTGCTGCAAGGCCTGTGATTACAAGCGACGGCCTTCAGCTCATTTTGATAGCAGAGCTGGCTGCAATGCTGGTATTTTTATTCCTCAGAGCTGCGGATGAAGCCTGGTTTCCACAGCCAGCTGGAGAAGTCCTACAAAATGCGGCTGAGGACACTCAGCGGCAATTCCCAGCTAGATCTCCAAGAGATCAACAACTGGGTTCGGCAGCAGACGAAGGGAAGGATTATGCGGTTTATGAAAGAAATGCCCTCAGATGTCAGTATTCTCCTTGCTGGCGCCGCTTACTTCAAAGGTAACAACCTTGTGCACTTCGTTACAGGCAGGGTCTCAAACTGCCAACAAAACCGTGCCAAAGAGCCAAAGTATCTATGAAAGTCTTGGAATGCACGTATGAAATATTTGCTCAATAAACTACAGGAAATGTAGTTTATTTCATGTTCACGAACGTGAAATAGTTCTCAAAGAAGGAATTATTACTGTTAGAAAGGCAGTAAAAGTGCAAGCTTGGAAAGATCAATGGCAAGACAGAGGATACTACTCTGAAGGAAGGTACAGCTGTGCAGACTGCACTGAGCTTTAGTACCGCTGCAGAGGGAATATACTAGAATAAAGGGAATATCCTAGGGAATATGCTATGCTGGAGAGCAGTTCTAGAACATGCTGTAATCTAGTATCGACACAAGTGGGTGTCCTGGAGAGTTATCACTTAGAGACAGCAAGCAAAACACAAAGGGTGGGGAGAGAAGCACTTCGTGTGCATTGACACAATCGTTACCCTTTAAAATAGTTTTGTAATTACATAAATAGACAGCAGCTTCCCAAATGCTACTCCACCCATACACTGGCTTGATATTTTTATTTCCCACTTAGCCAATCCTCAGATGGAAAAGAGAGGCCTAAGAGTGGCAATAGATCAATAGGTCCAATCAGCTCATTTCCATCTCCATCATCATTCAGTTACGCCTCAGCTCTTAAAGCACAAATATTACATACATAAAGCACAAGATTACTCAACTACAGGCACATCCCTGGTTTCGCATGCTGTTATTCCAGGGGATCCTCTGTTTGTTTTTATAATAGGGACATGGGGAACCAAGTTTGACACCAAGAAGACTGCTCTGCAGGACTTCCATCTGGATGAGGACAGAACCGTGAAGGTGTCCATGATGTCAGACCCCAAAGCCATCCTGCGATACGGTTTTGACTCAGAACTCAACTGCAAGGTCAGAGAGCAAATACCGCCTAACATCTCCTAACCTGAGCACTGGGGAGCAGGCTCAGCTACACTTAACCTGTTAACCCATTCTAGAAAACAGCCTTGGTCTTCCCATCAGACTAGCTTTATGATCCCTCACTTTGAAAGGCAGTGTCTGACTTTTCTTAGAATATTCTGCTTTTTCAGTGACCATTTGACAAGCAGAGTCCTACTCACTTGCACTGCTCTAACTAAAGCTGGGCAAAAGGGTAAGGCACACTGCCCAAAACGCTTCAACTTCTACTTCTTTCAAGAAATCTTTCACTGTAGCATGAGCTCAGAAGAAGGTGTTGCAGCTGAGAACCTCCCAAAGCAATTCTGCAGCTCGCTACAGGATTGAATAGGTGAGGCAGAGCTCCTGCCATGGAATAGCAGAGAGGGTGCAGCACTGCCTGATGAAAGCCTGGCAAGGCCGGGCCAGGAACCATAATGTGCAATAAAAACAAACAGAGGAGAAGACAAGATATACAGCTGGAATGGCTGTGCAGGCAGTCAAGATTCAGTCCTGTGCTGGGAGGGTAAAAACTGTTTATTATAGGTATGATCCTTTCTTATTTCTGACTGGCCTTCCAGATTGCCCAGCTGCCTCTGACAGGGGGAGTCAGTGCCATGTTCTTCCTGCCCACGAAGGTGACTCAGAATATGACTCTGATTGAGGAGAGCCTCACTTCTGAGTTTGTCCATGATGTAGACAAGGAGCTGAAGACAGTCCATGCCGTGCTAAGCTTGCCCAAACTAAGGATGAACTACGAGGAGGCACTTGGCAACACTCTAAAGGAAACAAGTACGTACCTCAACTCCCTCTACAGACTGCCAGGGCTCAGAGCAGTAGGCAAGTTGCTTCCTGATCTCAGAAAAACACGAAGTTGGTGAGTTATTGGTTAGCCAGGTTCTGCTGTCAGTATGTAGAGACTTCGCTGGCAACTAAACCGCCTTCATGTAAGTCCCCTTAATGTTTTTTATCAGATCTTTCCTCAGAGTTTACACAGTCTTTCTGAGATTAAGAGAGAGAAGCTCAGCACAAACAGATACAAGCTGCTTCTCACTGTTACCAGCAATGAGCTTTGAGCAGCAGTGTCCTCCTGGATCACAGCGTCCTCGTGGATCACAGCACTGGCAGTACCACTCCCTCAACCTACATCTATGTTTTTAGCTAATAGAATTCTCTTTCTTCCCTCCAGGGCTCCAGTCACTTTTCACAACACCTGACTTTACCAAGATTGCTGCCAAGCCGATTAAACTGTCTCACGTGCAACACAAGGCAATTCTGGAGCTTAGCGAAGATGGGCTGAGATCAACACCAAACCCTGGGGCGAATGCCGCGCGTCTGACCTTCCCTATAGAGTATCACGTGGACAGACCTTTTATTCTCGTGCTGCGAGATGATACCACTGGAACCCTACTCTTTATTGGCAAGATTCTGGACCCCAGGAGCATTTAGACCCCTTCTCAGTAGTCTGCAATGGTGGGGCCCAAACAGAAAGGGTGGTATTGGAGGGATACTGGCTCCCTGCTCTGCTGCACAAAGACACAACTTGCAAATCTTATGCCTTCATGCTGCAATAAAAGAGCTTTTGCCATTAATTTCAGTGAGTCCCAGTACTCTCCCTTGAAACATTGCCCTATGTCATGTGCCTTTATACATCCATTTTCCACAGACTGAGCCACAGCTGTTTATGCAAACCTCAGCCTGGTGTATACTGCATTTTCCCCTCTCCTGCCTTCCAAGCCAAAGGCAGTTCTGTTCATATTAAATTCCTCCTCGCTCACAGGTCGGCTCTGGTGGCCTTTCAGCTTCTGGAGTATCTCCTTTGTACAGCTTTTAAGTTTATATTTCCCAGCCTTCTCCCTTGTCCAGATCAAGCTTTGTGCTGGCAAGAATGCAAGTGCTGACTGGTAGGCAAACGCTTCACAGTGTTAGAAATAAAGGGCAGTGCACCCTGGAAAACTCCTTGTTCAACACCAGCAGGCTACCACACACGGAAGATTCACACCTCTAAACACACCCACGCACCCACAGATATCTCAAATATTTCCTTCTGGTTTACACACAGAAATTCTATGTAAGAGCATCCATTACTCTACTACACACATACTCCTCAAGACTCCTCATATTTGAGCTAGATTTTGAATTTTATTTACAACAGCCTCGCTAAAGATCACTTCAGAGTTCACTCAAGTTGGTTTTAAGCACAATTTTCCAGCTTGTACTACATGACTGCCTTACCACATGAAGCTTAGCTCTGATGAAAGACAAGCATCGCAGCGTTCTTTGATAGGGAATTTTAAGTCCTCTGAAGGATGCTCTTGGGAAGCTCTAGCAGGCAAGTCTTCATCTCTTTTAGTTCTTGTATCTGAGTACTCTGAGGACCACAGTGCACTGACAAAATTTCCTCTGCTCTTTGAATTGTGCTCAGAGCTTCAGAAACTGCAAATCTGAAAGAGGAAAAGAGTAAGAACAGAATATCTGAGATATTGAACTTGTCTCCTTTAACTTCCCCAACAAAACACTAGACCTGTTCATGGTTACAGATACCACCCTCCACTGCCTTTCAGCACCAGACAAATACCACTGTAGCTTCAAAGAGATGAGGAGGAAAAAGGGTAAGCCAGTGGATAAAACTTAAGATACTCTTTGAGTATAAATATTCACTACTGCCTCTGCAGTTCCCAGCAAAAATTTAGACTGTTAAAATACATGTTATTAGAAGATTGCTGGAAGATTCTCTTGCCCAGAAAGGGATGAAAGAAGAGCAATATGTTTCAATTCCTTTTTTAAAAATGATGTCAACAATATTGTACAAAGAGGTATAGACGCCAAAAGTTGACTTGTTATCAGAACAAAACAATAGGACAGGCAGTAAAAGACAGAGACAGACAATAAAATGGACAGGCACAGACAGAAAACCAGGTCCAAAGAGAGAGATCATAAGATAGAAGTGAATCTCGTTGGCCCACATATTGAACTTGTACTTGAGGAGGAACATCTTTTGTACTTGTGCCAGACTGCCCAGGAGGCCTGGGACACACACCAAGTGTCAAGGACAATCTGCCATGACACTGTGTCACACAAACAGGAGTGGTGCAGAGAAGCAATGGAGAACGAAGGCAAATTTACCCATTGAAGAGAATTTGTGCCAGCTTGAAGAGTTCGTGACCCACTTCTACACTTGATGGCCCGTGATGCATTTCCACTATCCGAATACTGCTCTGCAGGTGCCTGGCTGCTTCTTGCCACTTCCCTGATGGAATAACAAAACCAAAATGCAATAAAAGAGCAATAATGTTTTATAGAACTACTGTCACCCAAAGAATTTGACAGCACCATTCAAAACTTGGTGGAGTATGTCTATAGCATTACTGGAAGGCTGCTGTTCTCAGGCAAGGACACAGAAAACAGGAGGACATGAGATCACACTATTATTCCTTGCCTGCTGGGAAAGAAGTTTGGCTAAAACAGCCTGAGAGTCCTGCTGTCAAAACTGCAGAAATGCAGTAGAAGAAATGAAAAAGTTCTTAGCCATGGAATCATTGTCTCTCAACGTTCAGGTTAAACTCAGAAGCCAGAAAACTAAAGACATTCTTAAGCAAGAAGGTAATACCATACCAAGAGTGGCATAGACCTGTGCCAGATGATCCTCCATCTCTCCCATCAGCAAATGCTCTGGAGACAGGAAGTTCCCAGCATCTGACTGACACTTCAGGAGCATTTTGATGGCCTGATCTACAAAACAAGGTATAAAATCAATCTTACTGGCCGTTCTCCAGTTTGCCACGATCCATTTTCATCGCTGCATCTTACAGAATTAGATTTGGACTCAGTTAAAGTTTTCTATCTATTTCCTCTGCAGTTCTGCTTATTCTCACACAAAATCGGCCAGATACACACCAGAAAATAAGGTCTGGGTGTTAGTCCAACATTACCCTGAGTTCTTTTAGTGACTATGGAAGAGTGTGGGACAGAGATTAACATCCAGATCAGCAGTATGAGAACCTAAAGCGCAGCTCCCAAGGGACTGCCGACTTCAAGCCAGAAGACCCCAGTCTCATAGACAACAGTGCCATCTCACGGTAGTACCAGATCTCCCAATGTGTCCTCATTAGCTGCTGACCTTAAAGCAGAAAACTGAGCCTTACCACTCTTGTTGTCACTTAGCAGCTTTAATGCTTTCTTGATTTGTTGCTGAAGGTCCCACAGGCGTTGGGACAGGCTCTCTCTGCTGACCGAGAGTGCACAAGCTCCATTTGAACAACACAGTGGGTCTTCCCCCTGTGGAGGTCATTTTAGTTCAAGATCAGCTCAAAGTTTCTTTTTAGTATCTGTATTGTATTATAGAACTGCTATTAGTTCCTTAGCTGTATTTGTTAAAGAGACTTGTTCGTAAACTGCTATTTGGTTGCTCAGATTTAAAAGAAACTTACAGGAACAGTTATAATATGGGCCAGCCTGAACTCACTTAAGATCAGGCTGGAAAAAAAAGTCATGAGATATACACAAAAAAAATAAGTTTCCCCATTTAGCTCATGCTAGATACTGTTTTCATTTACATCCCATGACGTGCAGCACCTCCACAGGCACATCATGTTCTAGACTCTGGGTCTGTTTTTGTTCCCTGAATACTCTTGCTCCCCCAATCCATGGCCCTGAGACTCAGGGTTTCTTTCAGCAAGTTCAAAGGAATTTTAGCTCCTTGTTAAAAGCAGCATTTTCCCTATAGCACTGGAAGACTGATATATAAGGACATCCCAGAGAGGCTGCTAGAGAGCAATGAACCACCACCTTGATTCTGCAGGAGCTTTTGTCTTCAGAGCAGAGGTCACAGACTCCAATTTTTAGCTGTGACCTTCCCAGAGACCCAAATGTTATACTCCCTGATGTTATACAGTTATAATTACCTGCATTGAAGCCTGGCAGCTAGGGCAGCAGAATGAGTTTCTTACGGATACCAGGCTCTTGCCATCAGACCCTAGCTCTTCAAGGCATGCCTGACAGCGACACTCAAAGAAATATTGCCTAAGAAGCTGCTGTCTCTCAGCAACCCTCATTCTACATCGATCAGGCCCTAGAAAAGGAAGATAAGGAAGTGCTAAATAGGTACAGCTCCTAGCAACACACTAAAATCTATCCTTGTTATGACTGAAACTAAATATACCATCTTTTGAACAGGATTACACTGGAGGCCGTGAAAGCAAAACAGTGGACTCTGGAGATAAGGTTTGGTTCTGATATCTTTGATCAAGACTTATATGTATGCACAAGCTCTAGCAGCTTCACAGTTAAAATTACTATTCTATTAGCAATCAGTCTGCATGAGAAGTGAAATGATGGCTGTATCTTGAGACAGGTACAGAGTTTAAACTCACCATAGCAATGAAAAATCTCTTGGTCCCTTGGGATTGGCTGTGATGCCCTGATGGTGACAGATGTCCCATTAAATGACACACTGATATTGGGACTGCATGAATGGTTCAGAAGGCTCAGGACAGGAAAGAAAGCTGTCGCCAGGCGCACAGGCTTCTTATTTACAACAGCACCATCTTCAGATCCTAAGGACAGAGGGAAAAATAATTATATTGGGAAGGAAGGCTCAGTGACCCAACAAACTTAATTGAAGGAACACTGTACTCGATCACAGACATCAGCAGGAAAGTTTCTGGCATATTGCTACAATGAAAAATAGCTGAATATCATCTAAATGTGCCCCAAAGACAAGAACAGTGCGAACAGAATACCAAATTTAAAGAAAAATAAGGGGTTGTTCCAACCTGCAACGGGAGTTTTCTTCAACTTACCCAACTCTTGCATTACAGTGATGGCTTGAGCATTACACTGCAGCTGCAACACGTGCTTCAGCATTGCTTCTGCCATAATCTTCATCTGTGGAGACAGTTCATCAGACCCATTTCTACATGCTTGTGGTTTGACCCATTCTTCACATCCTTCCTGATTCAAGACAGCAGCCTCTAGACCAGTTTCTTGTATCTTTTTGCATATTGCTACAACGCTTAGCAGGCAAAGGAACTTATGTTCTGGGCTGTGCTTCTCAGTATGTGGCAAAAGGTTAAACACAGCTTGGTAAGAACTCTGGTACTGACCACTGCCATTACAGCCAGGAATCAGAGGCTCTGCTTTCCCGGGAACACCAGCTCTAGGATTTGGTGCCTTGTTGAGATGCTTACATCTTGCCTCAGGGTTATGAAGGTCCTTGTCATCATCATGGGACTGCTCCACCAGCCTGCTAACCTCTGCAAATCCTGCCAGCAGAACAGTCCTTAGGGCAACGTGGCAGAAGACCCCTAAGGTGAGCAGCAGTGCTCCCAAGGAGCACTCTGTCCTGTGGTATTGTTTCCACGCCTGATCTGCACACTTTTGGCTGCAGTACTTTGCATAACTACATCCACTGCAGGGCACAGAGGCTAAGAGCTGCTTCAGACAGCGGTGACAATAAAGATCTGCATTAGTGACCTGAGCGTCCCATGTGGCTTCATTACTGTCAGGCAACAGAAGACTCTCCCCTGGACAGAGAACACTTACAAAGGCCTCCTCTTTCAATAGATCCTGTCCCGTTAAAATGTCCTGAGAGGCCACCAGATGACGTCCTCTCTCTAAATCAAACCTCAAGCTCAGAGACGAAGATGCACCTGAAATACTGTCATTCTCTTCCCAGATCTCCGATTCTCTTTGAATGGTATCATGTGCTTCTGATGCAGGCTCTGGACAGCTCTCTTTCTCACGTACTTTATTCTTCAGCTGACTTATCTTTTTTAGCAGTGCCTGGTGTGCGGCGCTAGTCATAGTCTGATGCTCAGTGATTTTTTTCTCCACTGCACTGAGTGCCTCTGCTGCATCCTGCAACCTTCCCAAACACAGCAGACATTCCGCTTTCCGCAGCAAGACCTTGGGCAGCAGCTTATCTGGATAGCCATGACCTTGTGCCCTTGAAATATCTTCCAAACAAGCCTAGAAACAAAGATTAAATGTACTTGAAAACCAGTCAGAACTTGTACTTTATCACGCCAAAGATTCAACGCTCTTTATATAAGATGTTTATCTGCAAACCCTTCTCCACAGCCAATCTGTCAATCAAATAAGGATTCAGAGAGGAGAAAGAGGGTTGGAATTTTTCAGGAATAGCTCTGTAATGAGAGAAACTTTAAGCAAAACTCCAAGAACACCCTAGAAGCACTCACCACGAGTTCCACTCGCAACCACAACACGGCAATGCTATAGGTGCTACTTGTGTAGGTGCTGCCGGGCTCTCCTTCGGCATCCCTCCTTCCTGCGCAGGGCAGGAGGCCCCAGCCACACGCGGGGAGCCCAGACCTGCTGCTCAGCACCCCGAGGCGGCGCCTCGGCACCCGGGGAAGGTGCCGCTCACCTGGAAGTGCCCGAGGTGGAAGAGGGCGGCGGAGCGGTTGGCGAAGCACAGGGCGAGGTCGGCGCCGCCGGGGCGCTCCAGGGACGCTGCCTGTGCGGGGCAGAGAGTCGCTGGGCTATGTGGGGTACCCCCTTACCAGGCTCCCTGCACCTGGGGTGACCCGAGGCCTCCCTCACCGCCCAGCCCGCACCGAGACCCGATCCAGGCCCCTCCTCGCAGGGTCCTCCCGGATCCCCCCTGGCTGGAGGCCTCGCGGGGCCCGTAACCAGCCCCCCCACACCAAGGCCTGCCCCAGGGCCCCCTCACACGGAGCCCTCACAGGGAAGGGCTCCCCGCTCCAGCAGCGCCCACGCTCCCCCATCACCGGGCACCCCCAAACCGGCTCCCAGCCCGTCCCCTCACAGTGGGCGATGCAGGCCGCGCTCCGCGCCTACCTGCGAGTAGAGGCGCGCGGCCTCGCGGTACCGGCGCCTCCCGAAGCGCCCGTTGCCCTCCTCGCGGCAGCGGCGCGCGGCCGCCGGCTCCTTGCCCGCGCGCGGCCGCCGGCACAGCCGCCGCAGGGCCGCCGCCTCCGCCGCCTCGGGCCTGCGGGACACGG
>JAVCKT010003696.1:0-33828 GCA_032273925.1 Rhynchotus rufescens
CGGGCACAGCGAGTGGGGGGTGGCGAGAGGGGAGCCAGCGGCCTTGACTTAGTTGAGGTCCTCCCTTATTCAGAGGAGGTCTATGCAAATAAAAGGCACCAGGAAGCTGCTGCTGCAATGTGGTGCACCCTTGGCGAGGGCCCTTGGTGGGTGCCTCACTGCACCACAACTCGGCTTCAACCACATCCCAAAGAAATGCAGCATTATTTGCCTTTTCCTCACAGGCAGATGTGATTAATGACTGTTGCTCGGGCTGGGCTGAATTCGTTCTTACGAGGGAGGGAGATGCACAGTCTGTGCCCCAGAAATCTTGCAATCAGAAGCTGTGCTGTGGGAGCACCGTCATGCAAAACCATGCTGGTAAGCCTCAATTATCAGTCTGCTTTCTGGAGAATTTTACTGGCTTGTCCTTCTTCTCAAAATGTTTCTGTGTGCTTATTTTTGTATTTCACGGAACAAGTCCTAGCAAGCAACAAGAGAGCTTTTGCCCCTTGCAGAGACATAAAAGTTTTTTTCTATTGCACTATTTTATGAGAGCATAAAATTTCATGACATCTATGGAAGTTTGTGTCATGAAGCAGATGGCTTGTTAGCCTTTATTTTATTTTACTAGGCTCATTTATACGTATGTAACATTAAATCTGTGTCCTCAGCGTCGGAATTATGCTAAGATGCTCCCTGGTGCTGCTGCCCGAGGAGCTTGTGCTGACCGTGCGGGTGTATCTGCCTAGCCTGGGTTTGCCCCACTGTCGCAGTGCTCCACGTCACGCTGCAGCCAAGGGGCCTAAAGGAGGAGAGTGCCAGGAGACGCCCTCGCCCGAGGCCACCCCATCAGTGGTGTTGGAGCTGCTTGGGACACGTGCAGCCCTCGGCGTGGTCCTTGCTGCAGGCGCCAGGGCACCTGCAAACTGCACCGCAATCCACCCGGCCAGTGGCTCCGGAGCGATGCGCTCAATCCTGCGCGTCACCTGTAACGTGTTCTCAAGCCGCTGGCTTGGGCATTGCAAACACATCTTTTTATTTGACCTTTTAGATGCTCTGTTGCCAAATGCCCAGGAATGCGGTGACAGCACGTGTGCGGCAACTGCTTCTCTGCTGATTTCCAGGGTTCGTTGGCTGCTGTGATGATTTCTTCCTGCGTCCTTTTCCCTTTCCTTGGCCCGCAGGAGCCAGTCCACAGGTGCCTGTTACCAGCCTACCCAACTCTGCTCCCTGCGTGCTCCTGGCTGTGCTCCTGTTGGATCCATGCCAGCCTTGGGCATGGATCTGGGCTCCCAGCACCTTTCCAGCACTGCGGGGGAACCAGGCTCCTGCGTACAGGGGAATGCTGCTCCTGCCACCCTGAGCACGGCTGCTTCCCTGCACGTGCCCCACACGCCCCCGGAGCAGAGGGCTGCATGGAGAAGGGCTGACCTCGAGGTTTGTCTGCTTTCAGTGCTGCGGTATTGAGACCTTGAAAACTTTGGAGGGGGGAACATTCGGAGGAGATAAAAAAATGGAGAGAGTAGGAAAAGCTGCTAAAGCTTCTTCTGGGAGGAAGAAAACCTAGGCTCCCTTCATTTTGAAGCAATTTTAAATCTTGCTTCTGAATTTTATTCCAGGCCATGACCCTAATTACAGGCTTGCAGCATTAGGAAGCTGCTGCCTCCCCTGGAGAAGGAGCTGTTAATTGGGCGGGTGACATGCTGCCCGCACTCATCCGGGAATGTGCAGGGTGCTCCCTGTCCCGTGATCTCCCCCCGCTTCCCAGGGCGGCAGCAGCACCAGGAATCCAAGCTTTGGGGCACAGGCAAGTTCTACTGAACGTGAAGCCATGGGCTCTTTCCTCCAGCCGTGGGAGGGAATGGGCGCTCCGGGCTGCGCGTGAGGTGTTTGGCCACAGGGTGCTCGGGCTGACCCCCTGTGCCGCTTGTGCCGGCTGCCGGGCGCTGTGCCCGTCACCGCTCCGGCGGGTCGAGCAGGGCCGGATCTGCAGCGTGCCTGAGCCGGGACCAGTGCGTGTGGCATCCGAGAAGGTACCTCAGTGTCGCAGGGTGGCTGCTGCTGTTTGGGCTGCATGCCAAATTCGGCTCCGCTTCCCACTCCCGAGAAGGACAGCAAACGGCTTCTCATTTTGCTTCAAGCTTTCCAGCAGATTAAGCCTTGGCTTCTCACCTGGCTGGTGAAACTTCAGGCAGCAAAACACTTGTTTCCTTGGACTCTAGGTAGATTTGGGTGTTTTAGCTGAGCGCTTTTAAAGCACCTGAACACCAATACGGTGACATAAGGCATCCGTTTGCCTCTAGGCAAGTGGTGGAGTGAGACTGGCTTGCACACAGTTTTCATTAAAACTTGCATTTCCCCATAAATATTGACAATGAATAACATTTACAGCTTCTGTTTGAGTTCTAAGGTAGGACTGGTATGTATTTCCCCAGCTATTCCATTTTCTTTTTGAAATGTATTATTCCTCTCACAAATCTTTCCGTATTTACTTCTCCTTGCCATCTTGGTGGCCAGACAGCTCTGCCAGTGCTGTGGGTAGTGACTCTACAAGTGCTGGTACAGTGATCGGTGGCCTGCATGGTTAAGTGCTGATTGGTCTGCACAGTGTCACTGTCTGGCGTTTAATTTATCTTACATTAAGTCTAGCTGTAATATTTGCTTGTTTCCTGTCAGTGGAAACATTGCTTGCACAAAGAGTACAGCCAAAATTTCTCTGAAATAAGTAATTAAGAGCCTCCATTAAAAAAAAAAAAATCAGGAAATTGTGTGTTGCAAATGCTGGAAGCTGGCTGTTCCCAGCAACCTGTCGTTTTAGAAGTCCTGACCAGCATGATTTTGGTTTTTAGGCACATCTCAATTCGCACCATATCTGTTCGGTAACCAGGAACCAATATGCCTTTGATCGCTGAGCATTAAGCATCTCTACACAAATGTGTAGAAAACTCAGCCAAGAGAAAAATTGGTCCTTACACCAACTATAAAAAAGCTGTTGATTTACTTGCTTGTGTAGTAGCTTGAAGAACTTTGCCACAATCAATCTGAAGTGTTGAATGCATCGTGGCTGAAAATTGCGTTTTGGGCAACCACAGCAAGTGTTTCCACTCAAAAAGTACAACATCACAAACAAAACAAGCAGAGGAGAGAAAGCGCTGTGGAGAAGCACTGAATTTATGAAGCAGACGGATAAAGCACCCTTTCCTAAAGATCTTGTAGGAGAATTATGGCAAACAATAGTAAAGAACTAATAAGGCAAGGTCTGTAGCTGACTTGAGTAGAATTTAATAGTTTTCATCGGTCTGCAAGATGAGACCTTAACGATGTGAGTGTGCAGCTGAGTTTCCCTGCGCTGATGTATCTCGTGTATCCCGTGGGGACGCTGTGCAGCAGAGCGGGGCTGTGAGTGAGGGATCACCCGCGTCCCCTCTGGAGTCACCAGTCCCTGTGCCGCTGCCTTAGGAGCAGCTCGGCCCAGGCAGGGCTTAGCCCAAGCCACCTATGTAAGATAGTAAGGGGCTAGTTCAGGAGTGTTTTGGCAGGGTGGACTCCTACACCTCCCCGGCAAACAGGCAAAGTTCCCAGCCTTTTGGCAGCAGTAGGCACAGCATGGACAGAATATATCATCTCTGGGAATGTGTTCTGAGTAATTCTTATTTTGAAGGATAAGAGAAAGAAAAGAGGTTTTAAATTATAGTTCTTTTAGCCAACGTTTTTCTTCCTCTGTAACATCATAAACATTTTCTTCTAACATAAAACAGCCTGCTAAGTGACATATATATATATATATATATATATATAAAATACATATAAAGAGGTGAAATAACAAGTACGATGTCATAACTTGGCTGTCCCTCAAGGTGCTAATGTTCGAAGGATACAACTGATTTACACGTTACAAGTTTTTATTGAAAGGTTTCTTTGCAACTGTTATATCAACACCTGTGATCGTGATGGCAGAAAGGAGACCAGGAAGAATTGATTTCTGCTGCAGGTTTTGAGTGTCCTTAATGTTGTGAATTTCCTGTTGTTTTTCTTACTGAACCTTATGCACATTGCACACACTTGTAGCATCTGGCAGGCCCATGCTTATGACAAAATTAAGCATCCAGGGGCCTACCCTGCTGCTTTGGGGCCAAAGTCAGTATTTCCTCATTTTTAAAGATAACTTTACAGTGAAGATGGGAAATGTGTGTGGGGTTTTTTTTTTTTTTTTATCCGTTCAGTAGGGAAATGGAATGATAAAACAAGTGACAGAGACCTGGTATGAATATTTTACATGCAATGGAAAACATATTTGAACCTATTTTTTGCTAGAAGCAAGAAGTCAGCTTTACAAAATGGTTTTACTGAAGAAGCAATCCACAATTGTCACCAAAAGCTGAAGCAAGTAGGAGAGAAAATTTAAGCAAGACTTCTGCAGGGTCAAAGCTCTGCTCAGTAGGTTCGAAAGGGTCAAAGGAGATAACTACCGAAGCCAACAAAGTCGTTGATGTTGTTTTCTTGCCTGCACTGATTAAATGTTTAACAACATAAAGCTATTAGCACTTAATATTAAATTCCAGTAACCTAATCAGCATTTTAAAACTTTGAACACATGATATGCATCAAATTTAACATCCTAAAGGTCCATTTTGAGGCTGTGGTTCCACTATTAACACCAGCTTTTGAATCTTATGTTGATCTCCATCCTTCAGTATGAGGAACTAAAAACGTGTAAGAGATTCTGTGGGTTATTGCAAGTCCTGTAACATGTTTGGTGCATCCTGTTACAGAACCAGCTCTGGGGATGTCAAACCAGCTGCTGCTTATGGAACCAGCCCAGGAATCTGCACGTGGATGCGCTGCCCTTGCCAGATAGAGCATGTGCTGGGGTTCTCCTCGCCTAGGGAGCCACTGCTGGAGCAAGGAAAGGGATGGACACCGGGAAGCAGCCTAGAACAGCACAGGTACCGACAGGAAGCAAGAGAGGCCCAAAGCTCATTGGTCCCTGCTTTGTCCCTACGCTGTGTAATTGCACTGAAACACGGGTTTTGTTGGGCAAAGCTGCAAGGATTATTTGCAGGAACTGAGTGGCAGCCCGATAGTCCATTTTGCTTTGCTCTGGACGAGCCTTTACGTCCCTCCAAGGACACGTGTGCAGTGGGAGCCCTTCCCGCCAGGGTAAGTGTGTGCGGAGCAGTGGTGCTGATGGTGCCTCAGCCACCAGGAAGCCTCCCTGGGTTGAAAGGGAGCCATGAACGGTCTGCATTTCCCTGCTATTTTTGCATGTTTATCTGGTCAGTGCCAGCGTACTTTGTGGGCAGCTTGTGCTTGTCTCAAGGTATTTGGATTTGATAATCTGATCAGTGCCAGTCCACTCTTGGCTTCTCCATCCACCTGCTGACTCCCTCTGGTGCTCCATCCATCTGTTAAGAATTTAGTTACAAAGCGCATTAAAATAAATCACTGTGATTTTATGTGCAGAGGGATCTTGTCCCCAACACTTCAGAAATCCCAATAAATAATCGTGTCTGTTAGCAGCAGGACTGTAAAGTCTTGTATCTTACCGTTAGTGATTTACAGGGAATGCTCTAGTGCTCAGAAAAGAATGCAGTGCTCTTCAGAATTTATTTGATATTTGCTGTGAGGTCGTACCAGTGCTCAGACCTTGGGCATGTGCTGAACACTGTTCTCAAAGAAATATATTCAGACTGGGAATACAACTGCTTATGTTGAATTATTGCTGGAATGTAAAGAAGATCAAACCCCAGAGGACACCAAGACAGCTAAGCTAAAACAGAAGTCAATATTTTCAATTTTGTTGTAAGTTAATATTCCTGTTGCTTAATTAATCTTGATCTGCCAATACGTTAACACAGAGGAAGCTAAATGCCACTGAAATGTCATAAGGTTGAAGGGAAATGATCCCAGCTTGTGGTTACATTTTTTTTTTCTGGAATTTTATTACTGTGAAAGATTAGCAAACTTTGTGTTTATTTACTTGTGCACCTTGTATCACTTTCTCTTATACACAGTTCCTTAAAACGGTAGTTTAGTGAGAGAAGGAACAGAGGGAATGCTACTGCAAGCACAACCACAGAGGGATGGAGCAATCAGGTCCTGAAATTAAAGAAATTGTGTAAAATCAATTACACAATTGCCCGCGGGACAGGTTCCAGCCCCGGCACTTTCCCTCACGAGTCTCAGGGGTTTTGGAGCTTTCTTCCTGGAGCTGCTGCTGGATGGTGGGCCGTGCATCACGGCGCACTTGAACCTGGGCTAAGGTTGGCAGCAGTCCTAGCTCAGCTTGCGGCCTCGGGGATTTATGCATGAAACCCTGATGATCCTCTGGTAGATGTTTCTGTAGCCAATGGGAGTGTTAAAAAATTCAGATAATGTATGTTAATGCTGATAAGCAAAAGCTGTGATGTGAAGAACACCTCCTCAACCACTAAATAGCAAAGCTCTGCTGACTCCTGCAGTGTGTCTGCCTCATCATGTTGGTGAGAAACTTCCCTGAAGGAACTTGGGCAGCGGCAGTAGATGGTGATGCCTGTCATGGGCACGTCCCTTGGCAAAGTCCTTGCCATTGAGCTGGTTGCGCCTGCAAACAGTGACTAAATTTAACCCTAGATGAGACCAAGGAGACCTTTCTGATTCGTACTGTACTGCATGTTTGTGAAGCAAGTCAAGAAAATCTGATGCCCAGGCTCAGCAGTGCCAACGTTAGCTATTACACACAGCAGCCACCACCAGCAAGGGACTGAGGTCACCACGGGTCTGGGATCACCTCCTGATGCTGCTGAGATGCACAGCTTTTCCTCCCTTCCTCTCTGTAACTGACTCCTAATCTCACTCTCCTGCGTGAGGTTAAGATATCGCTGAGTGTGTTGTTGAGTAAATAGCTTGTTTGTGGTAGTTCTATTAGACTTGAAAGGCAATATCACTGACTTGGATAAAAAGAGGTTTATATTTCATATAATAGAGGACACACATCACAATGTGCAGGCTGTTCATAATATATTGGTAGAATTGATCACAGGAACATCCAGGCCTCTTAAACATGCACTAAATTTAACTTTAAAGCAATGCTAATTCAGGAGGAAAAAACAGTATGCATCATCTGTCCTCAATTTGATAGTCTGTGATATGTGTAACCAATTGTTCTTATTTACATTAATTTGCATTGTGAAAAGCAATTTTACAGTTTCAGTCAGACTTAATAGGCAATTTGCAGCTCAGTGCCTAATGGCGTAGTTACTTAAGCCTGCCCCTGGGGTGCTTTCTAGACCTGATTTGAGACTAAACCTTTTAAATGTTCAATTGAACATCTTAAAAAGTCAAAAAGTCTTTAGCTATTAGACCCAGTTCATCCTTGCCTTGTCATATTTGATATTATTGCTGCAGATGCCCTTTGATTCATGTATGTTTTGCTCTAGATTGCAGAAATGGTGATTTAATGCTGCAAAACATGACAGGGGTGGTTGGCTCCCACCGCCAGGCTGGTCGCGAGGGAGGAAGGTGAAGGTAAGGATGTCCTCGCCGCCCTTGCACCGCGGTGGTAATTGTGGTTCGGGGCATCTACCTGCACTTAATGGCTGACTTTTCACCAATACCTCTCAAAACTTAATTACATGTTTCCACATTTATGAACGCGTGATCTATCTCCTAAAGGTGCAATAAAATTTAAGCTTAAAAGACGACAGGCCGAAAGTCCTTAATTCATCACAATTTTGCCTTGAGGCGAGTTTATTCAGACCAAACTGAAAAATAAAATAGCCCACTTTTGGGGAATAGTGTGATTGCAGGGCATAGTGTGATTTTTAACACTCTTTGAGCACTACCTAATAAAGGTTCTTTGCCCCATCAAGTAACATTAGTAGCTTGCCTTTTTTTTTTTTTTTTAATCAGTATCTTTTATCCTCGAAGAGATCATCACGATCATCTTTTGCATTCAACTGTATCATTTCCAATGCATTTCCAGATGCTGAGATATTTGATTCTAATCTATGCTGGTATCGCATAGATATGTATGCCCTATACAAAAGATTATGAAAATGTGTGAATGTTATTAGATTTCTGTCTTCTCTATTGCTCTATTG
This sequence comes from Rhynchotus rufescens, assembly GCA_032273925.1. NCBI lineage: Eukaryota > Metazoa > Chordata > Aves > Tinamiformes > Tinamidae > Rhynchotus > Rhynchotus rufescens. The sequence continues at coordinate 8,064 of JAVCKT010003696.1, forward strand.
TGATAAAATAAATACAAGGCTTGCTAAATGCTTTTTTTTCATTTTTTGAGAAAAGAATATTGTGCTGTGCTGAAGTACTGTAATACCACTATTCTTCCTTTTTTTTTTTTTTTTTTTTGAAGGAGGCAGCTTTTTTTTTTTCTGCAAGAGGGTTTTACTTCAAAAGCTATCACAATTCACTTCACAGTTATATACAAGAGAAGATCCAAGGAATTGCTGCACTTGTGTGCTATTTGGCATATCTTGCATTGGCAGCATTGTGCAGAGAGAGGGAAGATAGTCAAGGGAAGTTGTGTATCAAATCACCCCGTGTCATAATGCAAAAAGTCCCTTATCTACAACTAGCTCAAAGCATTTGAGACTGTGAATATCCCAGTCAGCTTAGGAAAATATAACTAAAATAAGACTAAGCTCTTATACTGGTTTTCCACTAGATGTGGCTAGCTAGCATGAGGCCAGATGAGTTTTCTGGTGGAAGGCAGGTGGTGTAGGTAGTGTAGGCAATCTGTTATTGTCTGTATTTGTACCTAAGAATATCAGTGGTCTAACCTATTTTCAATCTTAAAGATTTTTTATAATATATCATTTTTTTTCTCACTGCTACATAATTAGAAAGTACAAAAGCTCAGACATCAAAGGGTCGGATCCTGAAGATAGGCTTTTAAAGTGGCATGTGTGGACATTTTTACAGCATTAGCATGAATCTCTACTACTTATCTGAGATTCACTTGTAACATGGTTAATATTTTTAGCGAGATAGAAAAACTGACAACTGTGACTGGACACAGTATGAAATGTGTTCTGTGGCTGATGGCAGCTGCATGTGGGGTGGCAAAGAAGTCAACCTTCTCCAGGTTCCTCCTCTGAGCATCCCAAAGGAAACCTCAGCAAGTGATAAAGGGCTATTGCCTGAGACACCCTGACCAAAGCAGAGCTTGGTTTGCTCACTGTTTTTGTCCATACGTTTTAGAAGATGCATGCAATTTGCAAACTGTCATTCAATATTATTCTATTTCTCAAATATTGAGCAATACATAAGTCCTTTCTTCTGCAGTCCACTTTGTACATTTCAACATCTGTGCTTTTCAAAATTAGAAAAAGCCAAGGTAATGTTTAAGAAAAAATATCAATGATGGAAGATTCTGAATTAGTTGTATTCTTTTGCCTCTAAATGAATAATTGCCAAGGGCAACTTCTGGGTTGCTGTAGCATAGTCCAGACAAGAAGCTCTTTTTTAGTTGTTTGTTAATGTTTAATAAACTGCAAGCTGCAGAAAAAAAGCCTCTTCTTACTAAGCTGCTATTGCCATGCTGTTGTGAAGGCAGCGGGCTGAGTCTAACCCTTTTGGCCCTTGATCTTTTCCTCTTCCATTGAATCTTGCAAGATAAGTTCCCAAGTGGAGCTGTATCCCCTGTAGGCTCACGCTGGACGCAAAAGGCATGGTTTAGAGCATGGAGCAGGGATATTAGCCAATTAATCACTTGTGTGTTAATGACATTGGTGTCAAAATGGGCAGCTGGGCAGACCGTGTGGCCTGGCACTGCCCAGGCCAGCGCGGGGGCTGCCGCGGGGACGAGGGCACCTCTGCGATGGCTCCGTCACAGCCCGACCACGTGTCTAGGAATGATCATCAAGGCAAACTGGAAATCGTATGAAAGGCACCTTGTGCTTTAAATGATTTTACCAGGATTTGCGATTGGAGAGTGTGGCAGAGAGCAAAGCAGAACGTGTTTCTTTGGAAGGAACCAGATACAGGGCATGACACCTCTTCTGAAGCTCTCATGACAGAACTCCTCGTGTGTTTCTTTCTCACTCATAGCTGGGCATACCTGAGGAGCCAGGTAACCCATGTTTCGTTTTCCTTCATTTTTTCTGCTGTCAGATGAACATGATCCATCTTTGCCCAGAAGCGGAGCAGCCCGTTGAGCAGCCTCCATCCTGTGTCTGCCCAGCAGCTGTCCTGAATTCTTGCGCTGGTGCAGCCAGGAGCTCCATGTGTGACAGCCCCATGTAGATGTCTGTCGGTGACAGAAGCATGTCTCTGATGGATTCCAGAAAGGTTCCGATATGCCCAAAATCCTGATCTCATGGATTGCTTTTGATTTACTTTTCATTCTCATCCCAACGTGAAGTCCGATGGTGCTATAAACCTTGCGGCTAGTTCAAGAGTCTACTTTGCCAATAATTTGTTTTCCTCTACCAAATTTCTGCTAGACTTGGAGATTTAAATAAATAAATAAGGACATCTATCAAGTTTATTTGCAGGTTTTCAATGACTGTCTCTGGAACACACACATCCGAGCAGCTTGTCTGCAGATTTTATTTACTTAACTGCTGGGGAAGCTGCTTTATGATGAAAGTGTGATTAATGATTGCTTTTGTGTATCTCTTATAAATGAGATGCCATGTCACCAAATAAATACATAAATGGGCTGGATGTAAAAGAACACAGTTTTCACCAAAACTGACATCCTTAGTTGTAAATTTTTAACAGATGTCACAAAGCCAAAGATGATACAATCTATTACAAAATCCTTTCAAGTTCCATTTTAATTAACTTATGAAGCCATCAAAAGTCTTGGAGAGAAACCAATGTGCAGAGCGTGTGTCGAGCGCTGCCTGAGGGCATCACGGAGATGCAAGGGGCATCGCTGAGGGGCGCGGGTCGGAGCGCGGCGGGACGGGACGGCTGTGCTGGCCTTGGCGGAGCTTGCCTGCGTGTCCCCAGCCTTGGCGCGAGCTGCTGCTCTGCCGTCCCCTGAGACCAGCAGGACGTGCCGGTGCAGCAGGATGCTCCGGTACAGCAGAACGCTCGGGTGCAGCAGGATGCGCCGGTGCGAGGGCCGTGCACTTCGGAAGCTCCTGTGTGCGCCCTTGTGTAAGGCCCTTTGCTGGGCTGTGCCTGCAGACGAGCACTGAGCGCGAAGTGCGGCTTAGAGCCTCGGCTGGTCTGTGCACAGCTCGGAGCCGCTTTGCTGCAATGAGTCCCCGTAAGCCCCCGGCTCCTGGGGGTGCTCGGTGAGGCAGCACTAACCCCGTCAGTGGCTGAATGGGGGCTCTCGGGCAGAAAAGCGGCCCCGAGGGCTGTCTGGGATTATCCTGGCGTGGGCGAGCCCGGCATGGGCACCGCGCCGCCGCAGCCTCTGGCTTCACACCGGCTTAGCCGAGATACACATCAGGCTCAGTGCTCCTGGCCGCCAGAAGGGCCTGATAAAACCAGCAGAAGTGGTGGTGCGCAAAAATACCTTTTGATAGCTTAGCAAAAGCCCAAGGATTAAACGGGAGGCTGAGGCAAGGACTCTGAGCTGCTTTTTCTCTACTGAGGGGTAGGTGGGCATGAAGAGAAATGCTCTGAATTTACACACTTGAGGGTCTGGCGTCTCCCCTTTCTTTTGCTCTATAACGAGGAGCTGTTTTGTGCAGTGAGGAGCTCGGGCTCAACCCTGGGCTCTGGTTTCCTGCCTCCCTGCTGCCCTGCGCGCCGTGGCCGTGGCACCATCTTGCTGCAGCTGCGCTAAGTTTGCCTCGAAGCAAGACCCTGCCCAGACAGCAATCCCCACCAACGGCAACTTCTTCTGCTTGCTTTTGGTCTTTCAGATTAACGCGCTCATCATAATGCATCCTTCCCCTAAATGCTCAGCATTATGACTTGAAGGTAATTTTCAGTGGGCAGGATCCTCGTCCAAACCTGGCCATGGGGCTGGGCCGTTGGGCAGGCGCCAGGGTCCTCCCCGCAAGCCAAGGTGCTGGTTGGGAATGGGGCAGAGCTTCATCTTCCCTTTGGAATAGCAGCGCTCCCGACTGCTCCGCATCGCTGCAGAAAGCGTCACGGCAGCGGGCCGCGTTTCTGAGCCATGTTCCTGCATTTCTGACCTTTCTGGGCACATCACGCAGCACCCGCTGCCATCGGGACAATTTAAGGGACTTCAAGCCGCTCAGTGACAGCCAGTGCGCCACGCGGGCACCACTGCCAGCCGCCTCTGCTCGTCCTGTGGAGGGAGCGGGAACACAGGAGTAAGTCCTGTGGTGCTGGTTTTGATTCTAGTAGCCTGGTGCCAAATGTGATTTTCCATTTATTCTTGTCCTGTGAACAACAACTGGGTGCGTTTCTCAGTTCTGGTTGTCATCTTCTGAGAAGCCAGAAAAACAAGAACATTTATTTGAATCTATAATTTACCAGGGAAGTGATAAAGTATTAAAGACTGAGGAAGACTAGCAACATTGAGCCTTGGGGATTTGTTTTGATCTCGCTCCTAGTTTTTAAGATTACTGGCCACATGCATTGCAGCTCAGGTCTGCACAGGCTTGCAGAGGGCTGGGGTGTCCACCACAGCACAGAAGAGGTCACGTTTTCCAAAGGCTTTCCAAAGTTCATCTCCTAGTCCTGAGCCCTGCAAACGTGGGCTCCTAAGGCCTGGAAATGTAAGTTCCTATAGCTTCTGGGCTAAGTAGTGGGGACGTCCAAACCTGCACGTGCAGAACAGCATTGGCTTCCCGCTGGGTTTACATTGGTGATGAGAGGTCATCCTGAAGCCTCCTGAGCTGTCTTGCCCACAGGAACATTTCCAGCGCGCCTGGACCACGCACAGTGAACACCTCCAGTCCAGCAGTCAGCACAACAAAACCCTGCTTGGTTCAATCATTAGGTCAAGCCACATAAATTTCCACCTTCTTCAAAGAAAATTGCTGGTGAATGTCTAGGCTGAAGCGATTGTAACTTCCCTGACACGGAAGGTTTGGTTGTACCAAACAATAACGAGCAGCTGAAAGATGTAATTTCAGATGTAAAATGTGTGCAGCATCTGCATGCTCAGAGACAAAATAATTCTTAGTTTGTGTGGCACAATAATGCTTTAACCTTTATGCCATTAAATATTAGCAAGAATCATTTCTAGAGGAAGCCCAATGGCTCTGAGATCTGTGAGCCAGAAGTCTCAGAGGAGAAATCGAACAGTAAATCTTATTTTTGGTTGTGATTTTCCCTGAATTTTGGTTTAATGGATGGTAGTAACTGGATCTCTGGCAGAGGAGCTGGGCCTGGGAATGAGCAGATCAATATTCCCTATTTCTAGAGACCCCCCATGTAGTTTTTGGTGAGCGCTGCCTGGTGGCCTGGATAAATGTTGTTTAGATAAAATAACTATGATTTGGGAAGGAATAGCTAAAACAGAAGTTTTGAGATGCAATAGCCATGTTTGCAGGCATCTGAAATGTGTCTGCTTGCAAAAGCAAAGCAATGTTTTCCAATTCCAAACTCCCAATTTGCAAGGATGCCCAGTCATCTCCAGGCAAAATGTAATAGTCTCTTGGCAACTGCAGATGCTTATCTTGAAAGGCTCATTTTTACAACAGATTGAATTCTCAGAAAAGGGATCCAACATAAAGATGTTAGAAATCAAAGCAAAAATCCAAAAGGGTTTGGAGGTCTGATTTGGTTAAGCATACAAATGTTTGGATATTTATTTGAAGCGCATTCAAGCTGCTTAAATCTAGAAAATTGGTAACAGGCTCTGTCCTCACTGCTCGGTGACAGGAAATCTTGGCACATACAGTCCCAAATTGCCTTGACCTTTTTTGCTGCCAAATTCTATTGCATTTTCATTTCTAATTTACTGTCCAAGGCAGCCCCAGGGTCTCCAGTTATTACTGCCTTTCTAGCTCTCCATTTCATATTCAATATGTGCTTCTTCCTCTTGCTTAATAGTTTTCATTCTTTTTTTTTTTTTTTTTTGGTTACAGGCAGGTCTCATCTTATTAACCAAAAATTTAGGAACCAATATATGAGATCAGACCTGCAATCCAACCCTTTTTTTGTTCTTTCTTTTACAGTTTACCAGGTTTAGATTCTCCAGAAGGGACAGGAAAAACACAGCAGTGTATAATTATGGAAACCTTTGCCTGCGGGAAAAAATCGTTAATGTATTTCTGTGCAAAAGTAAAAGAGTTTAGATTATCTTCCAAAACGCCTCACTGACATAGCTGTGTTTCTTCTTGGCAACCATGCACATATCTCATGTTTTCCTGAATTCTGTTAAACACTCGATGCCAGCAGTATCCATGGGCACTGAGGTCTGCAGGTTTATTTGGAAGTTAATTGGTTCCTTCTGCCTGTATCTCCGTTTCCTGGGAACACCCTGGTGTTATTTCTTCCTTTTGCAGCTTTGCTAATTTTCGAATTAGTGTCTCTCAGCCTGTCATTAATTCGCGGCAGGCCCCTCTGCTCGGCGCCGCGAGGAAGATGCTGTGCGCATCGCAGTGCAGCGCAGCGCATTGCACCCCTCTCCATCCCTCGAGCTGGGAGCTGACCGAGGCTCTTCTCCACACCCGGAATCGCCCACCTCCTCCTCCTCGCTGCGGCTCCTCGGCCGCGGGAGGTCGATCCTCACCTTGCCCGATGGACGGGGGGATGCACAGGGACAGGGCAGGACTGCTCGCCTGGGTGGCGCTTTGCTCCTTTGCTCCACTTTTAATCCTTATTCCTTCTGACCAAGGGGAGCTGCCTGCTCACAGATCAGGCCATTCTGCATGTTTCCTATCTCATAAAATGCTCTTTTTCATGTTCTCGGATCCCCTCGGAAGCGAAGTGCACACAGCAGCATTGCAGGGTGTGCTGCGGGGAACGCAGGGCACGCTGCTTCCCAGGTTCATTTAACTGGTACGGTAACATCTATCCATGGGAAGAACAGCACTTTTCCAAACATCTCAATGGCAGATTAGGACAGGATGGTGATGGGAATGGCCCGGCCTCTGGCCCCCCCATGGCCATCCCCTGCTTTTGAGTTCATTGCTTGTGCTAGTGACAAAAGGTGCAGAACTCTTAGTCTCTCTTTGGTTTGTTTTCCAATTCCTAGTCTAGCTTCCTTGTCAGAATTACTTTTTTCTTTCCAAAATATTTTTCAGCCTTGTTCATTTTATACTGTGTCAAGAAGAGAGGTTAAATTTTCCTGTCCTTTTTGTATGTTTTTAAAGCCATGTCTTCCTCGTAATGTAACTCGGAATGGGAATTCTCTGCTGGAAATATTTGGACAAATATTTGTTCCAAACAGAATTGGAACCGTTTGCCAGTCAGTGAAAGGTATTTTGATGATTTGCAGAACTGAAGGTGATGTGAGATTCCCGCAGCCAAGTGTTTGGTCCCCCTGGGAATCGTCATCCTCGGCTCCTCCAGCCTGGCCGCTCGGCGCTGCTCCAGCTCCGGGCACTGGATTGCAGTTCTCCTCCCACATGAAGGACCCGCACAGCAGCGGTCGAACTGCACGGCAGTGCCCACGGTGCCCCGCATCCCACCGCTAACCTGTCACCCTGTGCTGGGCTGCCACGTTCTGCTGGGAATTACCAGGAACTCTGTTTATGTCCATCAGTTACCTGAGGTTTGTAGGTGAGATGATTCAGGTGGCCAAGCCACCTCTTTTATTTGGATGAATCCAACACGGATAATTCTGCTCTGCTCTTCACCACATCATGAAGCATCTGGCTAAAGCACCATTCCAGTTGCAACCCAAATACTTGGGCAGTGTTTTATTTCAGACTATTCAACAAACACTGCTTGTTCCCTGGAAGTTATCTACTACTTTTGTGGGTGTTAGCTTTATTTTTCAGGCTACCTTGATTCGTGCTAATTGAAAGATCTGAAATTAAAATCTAGGATGTTTTTTGCCCTGCCCAGCAGGGCTGGGATGGGACAAGGCTGGAGGCCGGGGCCGCACGGGGCGACGTCCCGGCCGCGCTACTCGCTGTGATGGATGTGGGGCAGGAGGGGACCCCGGGGCTCTATGTGGCCGCAGGCTCTGCTCCCTCATCCCGGCACCCATCGCGTCCGGCGGCAGCGGCTGCTCTGCCAGAGCGGGTCTCATAGTCGAGAAGTCTTATGGAGCCCGTAAAGATCAGTAATCATTAAAATTAACCACACGCTGATTTAATCAACATATAGCTTTGTTAATTACTAGCTCTTTCTCCGTGTCCATCTGTTTTTAAGATTGTAGTGAACCTGCAGCAGATGTTCATGTAAATATAATAAGCTGGTTGCCATGTAAATACAAACTCTTGGGGAGCATTTGGGTAGCCGACTCTCCAGTTCCACGCGCTGCTGTCTGCATCACATCATCAGTGGCCCTGGTACAAACCCAATAGCTCCATTATCAACCCCTCAACTTGTGACGTCTTCCGCTCGGGGCTCCCCTTCCACTCCCAGCTGCTCCCTGTCCCAGCCGGGTCCGGAACCGGCATTCCTGCAGGGAGCCTTTGTGTCTGTCAGGGATGCGGAGCTGGCGAGCTGAGCCCCATGCAGGACCGTGTCGGCTGGACACTGTCCCTGCTGGGACGAGCTGAGCTGGTTGTGCAGCCTGAAACCGGCTCCTGGCCTCCTGCACAGGGGTCCGTCTCGGGCACTGCTGTGCCGGTGAAGGTCCAGTCTCTGGTGTGGATTAACCTTCACCAGGCACCTCTGAGGCTCACCGAGCAGGAGCTTGGCTACCACGAGCAGGGTGAGGGTCAGCAGGAACCTCTCTCGCTGAGAGGTTTGTTCCAAAGGGAGCTGGTAGACAGAGGAGTCCCAGACGCTCCTGCAGAGCAGATTGATGCCAGCCCTGAGGGTCATCAAGCAGCAAAGGGAGAGCTTCTCTGCTCACTTACAGAAGGCAAAAACAGGTTCTCAAATTTTGCGTGGCAGCAGCAAAGACCTGCAGTGGTAGATGTTTAACCTCCAAAGGCAGCTGCGGGCCCTGCCCTCACTGGCCATGGCCAGAGCCACACATGGAAAGGGCTGAAACGCGACCGGGGTGCCTGTCCACCCGCCTCACGTCCCTGCCCGTGCCGGGGGTGGCGGTGGCCCCAGCAGGGCCAGACCAGGGCCGTTCCAAGGGGTTTTCAGGAGCAGATGGGGCTCAGGGGCAGCACAGGGCTGCTGTGGGGAGCAGCGTGTGCTCCCTCATTTACACGGGCACTTGCCAAGGGCTCTGCTCCCCGTTGCCCATCTCAGCTCCTGAGGATCTGGATTTCAGTGGTGCAGCTTGGGCAGTGACTGCAGAAGCCTGGCGAGAAAAGCCAGGAAATCCATCCTTAGACAGCTCTCCACAAGCTCATTTGGATCTGGCGTAAAATCCTTGTCCATAGCAGAAAATTTGTGATTTTTCATGGAAAGGAGCATAAGAAAGCAGACACTTCCAAGTGATGAGGCAGTCCCGAGGGCAGCAGTGATGCTTACTCCATGGCTTGGTGAAGACACGAGGAGCTCAGGCCACATCCAATCTGCCCACAGCAACAATAAATAAATGAACGATTACAGCACATAATCAGCTGTGGCAAGCAGAAGTTCATCCAAATCAAACACATTAAATTATCTTAGAAAAAAGGGGTACTTTTACAATTCCTGGCAGTCTTTGCATCACATTTATCAACGTTTTGATTGCTTTAAACCTGAAAAGATGCCCTTTTTGACTGAACACAGCAAACAATAGAAAAGCTGCTATTTTCCACTAGAATTAAGTCTTGCTATGTCAAATTCTAAATTCCAGATGACAATGGAAATTAATAGCAATAATAAAATCTTATAATTGAAAGCGAAATAAAGCTAAATCTTGCAGATGAAATACTGCCTTCGACTCCAGTCTGAGTGCCATAGGAATCATCATACCTTTTTCAATTCTTTGACTCTTTTCCATAAATATTTTGACGTGCTCAGGAATTTACCCTCATTATTAAGGCTGCTAGATTATCACATATTCATGGGCCCCATATCAAAATCCTTTCGTTTTCCACTTACCCTTTACTCAGAATTAAAATTCCAGCTGGGACTCTGCATTACGGGCTTATCCACACTGCTAAGCACGGACAGACACGCAATCCCGCCTGGTTTAGGCCAAACAGAGGGGTGACTGATGGAATTTCCCACGCTGGGCTCTCTGCCCGACGGGGACCCCCGAGCGCCCCGGCTCTGCGCTGCTTGGACACTGGGGCTCTTTTTCTTGGTACATCACTGAAAATGCAATTTAGGAAGAATACGGTACTTGGGAGCATTTATTCTTCCAAGACGATTTCTTCCTGGGAGCTCTAGTAAACAGTCTTTATAAAAGAAGCTATTTATGTTTTTAGACCATATTGATACTGCAGTTAGTAGATTGAAGCTCTTCCCTTCTGCGCCTGGTCCTCCCCAACGTGCCCTTTCAGATGTCACCGCTCTCGGAGCGCCCGGGACACCTCGGGCACACATTGTGGCCACCGCCGGAGCCTGTGGCGGCCTCGGAGCGGCCCCGCTTGGGAACAACCCTTCCCAGCCTCTTGCTGGGCTCAGGCTAAGCCTCCTGCCTCTAGAGAAGAATTAAAATAATTGTGAGGCATAATGGAGGAAAAATCCCTTCGCATTTCCTTCCTTATAGTTCATCTATCTCTATTATCCTTTAATTTCTGCTAAGCTCCTTACGAGTCTGGGAAAGTGGGGAGCTGGGTCCCTTCACACCCTGTTTTGGTGTGAATATGCAGTGTCCCCGTCCGCGTCAGCCCCGCGGGAGCTGCTGGGTGTCACTTCCAGCACGGGGACCTCCTGCATCCCGCGGGATGTTCTCCTCCTGCAGCCGCTGTCTGAGAGCAGCGACGCTCTGGCCGGAGGGGCCGGACGCCGGGAGCGCCGCGGGCGCCGCTGCTGCCCACGCGGCCGCTTGGATCCACCAGCATCGGCCCCTCCGTCCCGTCCTTGGGGTGAGCTACCACGGCACACTCTGCTCTTTATTGCCAGTTCCAAAACAAATGCAACCACAAGCTTTGTCCATTTAAAACAGTGACTTTAATAATAAATAATACTTTTTAATCTAAATGATAGGACACAGGCTAAACGTTGTTCCAGTGACAGATGTGTGGATTATATGGTCACAGGGTATGTTGCAATCATCTGATCTGACCTCCTGCAGAACAAAAGCATTAAAATTAACCCTGTAAATCCTCCCTTTCTCCTGAGATTAAGCAAGAGTGGAATATTTAGATTTTTTTACTAATATTATTTCAACTTATTCAAAATTGTCTCATTTCTTTCAGAACAAACTGTACCATTGATCTCCTTAAATGTTTTACTATAAAGGAGGCGTCCGAATGCAGATGGTTCCTGTAGGTCTCCTCTGCGCGGTGTCAAATCTCCCAGCACGGTTTCCATGCACTGATTGCGGCACCTCAACGTGTCGCTCACAGTGAGGACAGCAAAGTTTTTCAAGCTTGTTTCTTTTAAAAGAAGAAAAAATCCCAAATAATGTGAATAATATGAACTATTCCAAACTATATATCAAATATTCTCTTTATAAATAAAGATGATTATAGACCTTCTGAGATTTTTGTTTTTTAACCTGTTACCTTCAGCTATTTCCCATGTTTGCCCCAAGTTTAACCCCGGTCCGGCCTTGGTGGTAATACTGCACACTTTGGTTCTAAGCTCACCTCAAGCACTTTGAAAATTCTGCTTGCGTCCAGCCCTACCTGAATCCCCAGCAAATCCCCCTGGAGAGCTGCAGTCTCTGCCTCCCTTCCCACCATTTGGGAGCCCGGGGCAGCTGTTTCTGCACGATCCTCACATGCTTTTATAGAAGAGATGTCAGGCAGAAGCGAGCTGAGGAATGATCCCCCAGAACATTGCAGGTTGTTCTGGAAGGAGCAGACCCTGCCATGGGGCTTCCTGCTCCGCTGCTGCCACTCAGGGGGTTCCTGCTTTCCGAAGTGCTCCAGGTACCAAAGGCAGGTGACTGGCTCCTCCTTTAGAGCTTAAAAAATGAACAAGACCAGAACATTTCCTTTCCTCCCAACTAATTGCATGGTAATTGCTTTGCAGCCGCACCAAATAAAGGCCATTTTGCATTTTTTTCTCTTCTCGAGCGAGGGATCCCGGCCTGTGGTGGCCTCTCCCAGCGAGAGCCGCCGAGGAGGCACCAGGGCCGGGAGAGGAGCCGGGAGAAACGGGAGCCGGGATGGGCGACGTTGGGCCCGCACCGCGGAGGCGCCCGCCTAAGGGGTGCCATGAGCCGGGCTTGCGTGTCATCCTCACCCGCACGTGAGTGCATTAGCACTATGGTAATGGGGACTATTGGAATTTCCTCTTTTTTTTTTTTAATATATATATTAAATATAGATCAAACCTAGAGGCTAGGTGATTCAGAGAGAAACCATTAAGCTGAGCCTTCAGGCTGGGGGACGCTTGGATTCAGCCCCTTGCAGAGCCAGGGACTTCCAGGCATATTATGCTCTGGCATGTGCAAAAACAGCTGCAGGTTTCAAATATAGAGAGAAACGCAAGCACATATGTGCTTTTCATCAGTAATTGTGCTTCACTTCAGGTAGCATGAGAGATAAACAAATGCAGTGAAAATGGTAAAAAAAACATTCTATTTGCTCTGGATTGCAGGAACTAAGAACCAGATAGGACCAGGGGTCATTGGTCGCACTGAAACCAAAACCAGTGGTGCAGATAAAATCCGGGTTGCTCTCTGAAGGATACTGAGAATTTCCTATGAGAAACTTCATCATTGGCTATAGCCCAAGCTGCTGTGATTTTCTAGAAAGAAAAAAACGGTAAATGTATACAGAGAAGTCTTTTCAGATTAAAATGAGATAAGGACATATAAAAATGATATCAAATGAAAATGAAGGGACCTTCCAACACCAAGTCTTCGGAATTGCAGTGATGTCCTCCTTCTGGGCAAGTCTGTCCATCAGGACCTAGTGTACCAGCTGTCATGGCAGAGATACTGCAAGGTGGTGCCGTTTGGAGAACAGAAACCCGGTGGAAAGTGCATTTTCTTGGCGGGGCATTTGAGCAGGGGGACGTCTGCAGTGCCCCAAGGGGACGCAAGCCCTTAGTGTCCCCTGTGTGGATGGGCCCTGTACCTGCTGCAGAGATATCAGCTCCCTGTTTGCACGTGTACTGTAACCCTCCGTGCACGACAGCCAAATTACACATATTGCTTCTCCGAGGCTCGATGCAATGGAGAGACCCCGTGGCCGTGGGGACATGCGGTGCTGGTGAGCGGGGAGCAGCCGTGCAGGGGGTGCTGCCAGGGCTGCAAGATGTTGCTGGGGGTTCCCCGGGGTTTCCATGGAGGACAAAGCCCCACAGCCGGCACTGGGGCAGGTGAGGGGCCCAGGCGCACGGCGGAGCAAAGGAGACACCTGCGCGGCGCCCGGAGCTGCCGGAGCTGCCGGAGCCAAAGCCCTGGATCTCACGTGTCCGTGGCAGCCGCCAGCAGCTGCTTTAGGAATTATGAACATAAAAAATGCAGCTAGAGAGTCAGCATGAGGAAGCCGGGAATATTGTGCCTGCAGGACTAATTGCGCTTTTGCAAACTTTATCAAAACATTTCTGTTTATTTAAAGTTACGCAGCGCAGAATGGATCATAATGAGTGCCAGTGGCTATGAATCATACAGGCAAACATCCATTTGCTGCAGAAAGTGGCAATTAAGGGTTTGTGATGGATTTTAGCTGTTTCAGTCCCTCTGCAAGGACCCCGCAGAGCAGGCGGCACCGTCCGGATGCCGGAGCCAGATCCCTGCTCTCAGGGACACATCCCTGATGTCCATGTGGCGTTGACCTGGTGCCTTTCGAAACATAGGGTTAGTTCTGGCCCTCGTACCCAGCACCAGTGATTTTAGAACATTTTAAACTCCCATTGAAAAGAAAAAGCAAAAAAACCCCAAATCTGAGTGCAAGAAGGAAGGTGTCTCCAAGCTACATCCCAACAATGCATGCATTTCAGTGCAACACGGAACTGTTGCATTAGAGCAGAGCAGTGTTGGAGACGCAGCTCTCCCTTACAGGACACCGAAACTCAGGGCTGGTTTTCTGGCCTGTTACAGATACATCAATAAAAAGCCCTTTTCTCCCTGCTGCTCGGTGCACCGTAGCCCTGCAAGGTTAGGTGGCGTTTTAACCATTAACAGAGTGATACAAGGATCTACTATTAAAATCAGCACTGCTATGCTGTATAATATGTTGGTGTCTGCTCTGTGAAAACATAATCCTGGTGCAAGCTTGCTTGGGGCCCTGCACGTCCCTGCGCCTTGTTCCCATGTTCTCCATTTGCTCTGCTTTGCTTCTCCCGATTTCAAGACACCAAAGCGCTTTTCTCTGCCAGGCTCCAGGTGCTGCTTTTGGAGGCAGCCTTGGCTCGAGGTGCAGCCCTGTCCCTGTGGCTGCTCGGGGACTCGGCCACGGTATTATTGCTACCATTCTAATTTCTAGTCACTACGGAACTCCTGCCACCACTATATTAAAATCGTATTGTAATATATATGGTGTTCTGGGTCCCCCTCATCAGAATAATTTGTCACCGGGTTCTGACACTCCAGAAAACATGTATTGCCGGCCACCTTCCACAAGAGGAGTAAGTATCATTTTTTCATGGTAATAAGCATCCAGAAGAATATTAAAAATGTCATTTGGGCTTTAAAAGGACTAATAATTGAAGCAGGTTCTTGCATCTTTTCTAGCAGCAGAACTAACAATTATTACTGCAGAGCTTTTAAAAGGAAACAAACACAGAAAAAAATAGTTAATTGAATTACCAGCATGCTGAAGCTGTTGGAATTAGTCTGAAAACTGTGAGTTGAGCAGCGTGGAGGTGCATTGGAGCTGCTCGGAGCCGGGTGTCCGCAGGGGAAGGAGGAGGCCGCGGGACGGGAAGGTCCCTGTGCAAGCGGCGGGGCCGACCCCGGCGCTGCTGCTGCTGCCCGGACGCTGCGGGAGCTGGGATGCACCCTGCAAAAGGCGCCTGCGTGACGGAACAGCCCTCGTGACAGGAGACAAGGTTCAAATGTCGCCCGCACACCCAGGGGCTCCCAAGCGTGCGGCTCCCGTGTGCGTGGTGCTTTGCTTTATCAAGGGCGGCAGCGTCTGTGGGAACCGCGCTCGTTGAGCGTGGAAAGCAAAGCCGGGCGGGAGAGACGACCGGGAGCAACACAAGGTGCAGGAAGCACAGAAAAGCAGGATAAATTACGGAGAAGTCACTGACGAAGCTATCTCTGGACTTGTGGGTCCAACAGTGCTCCAGTGCACAAGACGGATATTTTTTGGTTTGTTTATTCCTTTTAGGGGGAACTGTAGCCCATGGTGAAACAGTAGCGGGAAGGGAAGGGAAGAGAACGGGCTGCGTCCTGCCCTGTGCCTGGGAGCACCGAGCGCGGAGCCGTGGAGGCGGCTGGCGTCGAGCGGGCTGCTCCCGCCAATACCATCTATTTATAAAGAATTAAAATGAGCCTCTTATTTCAGATGTGCCAGAAAAATGGGTTCATCAGTATTGTGCTGCAACGCATTATGACTTGCTGATTCTTGATTTCATTGCGGCTGTACTTATTTGAGAGCATATTTATATGCTTTGTATCGGCTGCTAACCATTGAATTTTTATTGTACATTACGGAGAACAATCTTATGTTTCAATTTGCATGGCACTCGATTCACGGGCTCCGCGGTGCGGAATTGCAGCCCGAGCAGGCGCTGCGTCCCGTGCAGGGGCTGAGGAGCCGCCGCCGCCACGCGCAGCCCGGAGCAGGTGCTGCAGGGCGGCCCGGCGCCGCTGCCCATCCCGGCCCCGGAACCCCCCGGGAGCCGCCGCTCCTGCCGAGGAGCCGCAGAACCTCCCTCTGTGGCTTCCAGGGAACGTCTTCCCTCTTTAAATTACTGCCAGGACACTCTGGTGGGTTTATTCTCAGAAATGTTACCCCAGCCACTCACAGGTCTGGGCTATTGTGGAAAAGCTGATTTGCAAGCTCAGCTGCTTTCCTTAAAGTTAATAATTAGGCTCTGATTAATATAATCAGGATCTAGAGGGCCTAGATCCCCTGGAGCGGAGGGCAGTAGTAGTGGCTAGTGGCAGCAACAGCAGCAGCATTTGGTGGGAAATTGCTCCTAACCAGAATAAAGCCACGCTCTAGTGCGTGTACATTTAACTAGTGTGTGTGTGCGGGACTTGGCTCCCAGTCCCTGGAGCTGAGCGAAGATGATTCAGTCCCAAGAGGATGAGGCCACCGGCCTCCCGGCCAGCCAGGGCCTCCCGCGTCCCTCCCGCGTCCCTCCCGGGACCGCCAGGCTCAGCGCCCTGCGGAGCGGCGCGCAGGGAGGAGCCGGTTGCAAACCGCATCCTTGCTCCAAGGCATCCTTGCTCCGAGGGAAGAAAGGAACAGTCACGGAAGGTTTGTTTTCCCCAGACTGCCGAGCACGCTTCCGTGGCTCCCTGGCACAGCCTTTCTTCTCAGGATTTTATTGTGTGTGATGACTGAAGACTTTAAAGAAAACAAGCATGACTCAAATGCTCTAAGAGGAAAAATCACCTCAAAAGACACAATTCCTGCCCCCGGCACCACCACCCCGTTTAACCTCCTTGAGCTGCGTTTAGCCAAGCTGCAGCTCCGCCATAGCAGGAGGAGCTCCCAGCACCCCAGAGCCCTGAGCCGGACAGCAAGGCAGCAAAACCTCCAGGGCTTCATGCAGTAGCTCCTGATGAAAACCACTTGTACCAACAGCTAGCATTTCACCCCAAAGCAGCTTAATGTTCAAACTCTGCTGCTCCACTCGCTCTTCCCTAGGGTAGGCACTCACCTCGCTCTGCCCCGTCTCGCCCTTTACTCTCATCCGAGACATTTGATCCCAGCACCGCTCGGCTGTCAGCGAGGTTAAATTCAGGACAGCGCTGCCCGCTGCTCCGCTGCCTTGGTTTGTACCAGGGAAACCCGTAGGCTGGTTAATCCAGCCTCGGATGTGCCCCAGCGGGATGGACAGTGCTGGAGCCTGGTGCGAGGGCCCGCCCGGGCAGTGGGGCTGGGGATGCGCTGGTGTCCCTAAGGGAGCAGCACCCGCAGGAAAACCAGGGCGCTCAGCAGCCAGGATGGACAGTCTCAGATTCACAGCCGCGAGGCCCCGCGGGCACCAGCACCCACACTCGTGATGCGCTGCCGGAGCATCCCACGAGGAAATGCTGGAAAACAAGCATGTTTAATAATAACCCTTGCTGTTATTATCCCGGAGCTTCAGAGCGCAGCTGGCCATTGCGAGGCCGCGTCCTGTGCCTGCGATGGCCACGAGTGACTTTTAGCACCTTGCCCAGGGCTGGCGGCCGCGGGACAGAGCCCAGCCGGTGCGAGGGGGCGGCCGCTCTGCGCCGCAGCCCCGGGCGCCCGCGCAGATAAACACAGGAACAGCAGAGTAATCTCGTTGTGCAGAAAATAAATGTTACCTGTTTGGTCCTGCACACCAACATAATTGCCTCCGATATTGATTTTAGGGCCAGCTAAGAATGGAAAAATGCACTTTACAGATTCATATTATTTAAATATAAATATCTAATTGCATATATAACATCCGTAAGGCATATAATCTCACATTAAATAATATAAATATGAAATTAGCATAAAAATGTCTCGAAAAGGACCAGTGGCTTTCAGACACTGCTCTCCTTTCCGCTGCTCCCGCATGTCCTTGGACTTGTCCGTGCAGGGAGGGCTCATAGAGCTGGGGCTGGTCCTGCACCTTCGTGGGAGCCCAGGGAGGCCGAGGAGCCACTTTGCTCCCCCTGGGGACAGGATGGTCTCAGCGCTGCCCCAGGGCTGAGGGTTATGGGACTGTGACTTAATAACACGACCATCCTACAGCAGCACCCAAAATGCTGCATTTAGGAAAAAATCTGAAAGGAATAATATCCTTCAGAGTCCATTAACAGAGTACCTAAAAATGTGATATCAAACTTTACCTGGCAGCAAGTTCCAAGCTTCCCTGTGGCACCGTGGATGTGGAGCGCGGTGCCCGTGCCCTGTCACCGCTGCATGTCTGGATCAGTGTCCGGAGGGCTCGGTAGCATTCAGCTAACAACACCGTGGAGGTGAACCCGGCGCAGCGAGGATGGGGATGAGGTCGGGCAGGAAAGCGAGCTCAGCAGAGCGAGCTCAGCGGGGGCCGGGCAGGGAACGCAGCCCTGGAGCGCACGGCCCCGCGGGACCCGGCTGCGCTCCGCACAGCGCCCTGCGGCCCCAGCGCAGCACTGGAGCTGCTGAAGAGCAGAGCTCAAATATTTGCACACAGCATTAGAGCGGCAGGAATCGCGCCCTGCCGGCAGGCGGTTACCGTGGGCAGGCGCCGGGTTCGTGTTTGCAGAGATGAAGGGATGTGACCTGCACGTGCTCCGCGCGGCTCCGCCAAGGGCCGCGGGTTTGAGGGTTTAACCTGCTGGTTTTCCTCCTGCCTTGCACAACCAGCACTCCCAGAGGAGCAAACATGCAATATTCTCTCTCAGCCCCAAATCGCAACTTTTGAACTACAAAAAAAAAAAAAAAAAAAAAAAAAAAAGGCACTTTGTTTATTTTTACTGAGTTTTGTAGCGAGAATCCTCAATGCAGAAGTATATCTTGATAGGCTTGAATAGCATCCAGTATAGAGGCTGTATATTTACAAATGTGGTTTTGGTGTGAATTCAGCAATAGTATACAATAAATCTGACCTGAATGCGACAGGAAGTGAGAGAATTCTATATTAATGCTTTATAATGGGTTTATAGTTAAATAAATTTTATGAAAGCATAGGTGTCTCATTGTTACCAAGCCAGCTTTCCCCACAGCAATATTTCCACATGATTAAGTTAGAGATCAGATAACCACCTTATGCAGTATATACCCAATAGCAATTTAAAAAATTCAATATCAGCTGTATTATTCTAAAGACTTGTTCCATTTTCAATGCAAAATGAGTACAAAATAAAGAGATAAACTAAATATAAAATGTAAAACATGGAAAAATTTATCACTTGCAAACATAAAAGCAAAAAAGGGTGAGAAAAGAGAACAAAAGCAAGTGGAGGCTATAAAAGAATACCAAAAGAAAGATAAATCTGCACTGTTACCTTTTCCATATGCAGTTTTGCTGGGGTTTTATTAAGGTGCATACCCTTTAGTGCAGAAATATAATCATCTCTGCAATGCACTTCCCTACTGTGGGCGGCACATCAAATCAATTTATGTCACATCGAGGATTTTTGGCCCCACCTGGTGCAAAGGGAAAGGGGTGCTGGTGCGAGCAGAGTGTGAGTGCTCCCCGCTCCCCCCGCTGCAGTGGCGGTCGGACTCATTTTGGGTGCTAATTGCCGTGTTTTGGCTGCAGAGCCCCCTGGGCTGCCCTGGCTGCACGGCATTCACCTGGGCAGGAGCAGCTCTGCATTGCTCCTTCCCTAAATTGCTGCTTGTGTCAAAATCTGGCCAGTGGCAGAGTTATGGATATAGCATGGAGGCTCAGTGGGTATCTGGCTCCAGACAGCTTGTTTCTCTGGAAAAACAAAGAAAAAGATAAGCAAAACAAAAACAAATACACAAACAAACCAAACCCGACCCTCTTGGAGAGAAAGCGGGGTCAGGTCCGGTGCATCCTCCCCGGCCCTCGTCCCAGGACACCGACACTGCCAACCCGGAGGGACCGTATCCCTGCTCGCTCCTGAGCTTCAGCTCTGTCCCAAGCCAGGGTCGGGAACACAAGGCCACAGGGCAGGTCCCTCTCCCTATGGAAACCCTGTGGCCTCTTTCGCTCTGTGCGAACCCCCTCAGTCCTCGAGTCGACCCCATCCTCCTCCTCACCCGCACGTGAAGGCTCCTGGCGGGGATGGGCCGTGCTCAATACACATGCACAGGAGGCTCTGCCTTTAACTCAGCCTTTTTTCGCTTCTTCAGATTTACATAATGCTAAAGAGCATCTCGCTCCCAGCCCTGGATCCGGCGGCGGGTTGCCATGGATACCGGCACTGCTTGTTTTCCGGGCGCGCGCTGCCCGCGCGCTGGGCTGTTTGCTCTGCCTGCTGCAACGCGCGGAGCACCCGCTCCACACCAGGAAACCATTTCAAGCAATGGTGCAATTCACACAGACTAAGCACATTTTTTGCTCCATATTTTAACACCTTTCTTCCCCCCACTTCCTTGAGATTTCCATTGCAAAACGCTCAGCCCAAGCGCTCTTCTCGTCTACGCTGCACACGACTTGCAAGAGGCTGTGCTCTTTTTACAGGATTTCGCTTGCAGGGACCCCACGTGCTACTCGCATTGCAACCTACAAGGGGCGCAGGAAAGCGAAAGCCACGTTTCCAACGAGAACTGGCTCCTTTCTGTGTCAGAAGACACCAAAGCCTGAGGTTGCAGCCCATGTGTTGGCTGCTCAGCTGCTCACTTAGTGGGCTTGTTTCCCCACTTTGCTGTATTAACTTCCATTTCATCTTTTTTTATTAACAAGAGAGGAAGAAGGCATTGCAGTAAGGACAAAAGAATAATAATATTGCCAGCAAAGAAGCTAAACGTGTCATGACTAAAGAACAAAACTGCAATAGAGCTGACCCCCCTATCCGCAGTTAGTGCAGCCAGGAGTTTATCCAACAAGCCTGGAGGGGTATTGGAGACCAGAGTGTGCACGGCCCCATCCCTGGGAAACCAGGGCTCTCCAAGGCTGGGATGGAGCCCATGGCATGGAGCCCATGGACTCAGCACCAGGAGGCCAGGGACCTGCCAAGGACAGGCTGGAGATGGTGGGGAACAGCCCGAGGTGGCCACAGGGCCCTGGCCAAAGCCTTGCGAGCACGGAGCCTGCTGCTTTCACAAGGCTGCTGATTAGCGAGTTTCAAAGAAGGATCAAAACCCAAGCAAAACCCAAACAGTTAAAAGAGGCCAGTCTCCTTTGTAAGGGGAAAAAACCTAGAGAGAGAAAAGAAATAGGAAATGTGATTCTCTTTCATTTATGTGTGCATGAACAAATTAGTTTCAGAAGCAATTTTACAGTAATTATTACCATCGCCAATGGATTAGATTTTCAGAAATACTCGCTCTAATGTCATGATGGCAACTATCACATCCTGATTTTTGTATTTGATGTTTTGACAATTTAAGAGTTCCAATAATTTGTGTGCATGACTAGACTAGAACAAAAACACATTTACAACTTATAAGCTTTGTGACACTGAAAATTTTATGGTAAAGTGATTCTGACCTTTGGAGGATATGAAAAATTCAGTGGTAACACGATCTTTATCTTCTCAGCATGGAGGGCTGGTAGAGTCTGTCATTTCAGCTCATCTTCCCTGATAATGAGATATGTTTGATCTTTTATTTCTCCTAATACTCCAAGTGCGGCATAATCATGACTGTATTTGGTAATTGGTCTGATAGCACTGATACAGAAAGGCATTTAGCACCTATCTGTGTCCACGGGACTCCTTCCACAGGTGTACCTTGCAGTTCCATCAAGAGCTGAAGTAGAAGCTTTCTTGTTTTGCTGCATAAGGGATTTAATGTGACAGAGCTTCCATTTGGGGGAGCTCTGCATGGAAAATGGGGATCCTGACGATAGCACCGTGCACAAGGCACGGCCATAAATGATTCTGACAAGGTTAAAACTGTGTTTAATAAAGACGGCCTTTCTAAAGGGCTTCCAGTGGAGCCAGTAGCCACCTAATGTAATTCATCCTTCATTTGCTGAAGCATTGGAAGGATGCAGAGCAAGGGAAAGCAGCAGTAGTGGCGGAATATCCATGGAAAGAGAGAAGTAGACAGACATGTAATGAGAATTTATGTCTGATTTCTCTTCCTCAAACACCTCCCAAAGCTTTTCAGAATTATCCTGTAGGAAAAGAAAAAGAACAAACAGATCAATAAAATATACTTCCTGGCTATAACAGATTATTTTCCTAAGGGAAATGACTGTAACGATATAATTTTAAAAGGTGTGTGCCTGTTGCATCTCCTTTACCAAAGCAAAGGAAATGGTGGCGAAGGCGGCTGCGGGGATCCTTGCTCTGGAGCCTCCAGCGCCCGGGCAAGGGGCTCACAAGGGGCGGGAGCTGCAGGGGGCTCTGGGCTTCCCTGCGGGATGGGACGGGATGAAGCCCGCGGCTCACCCGTGGCCTGTGCACAGGCACCCGCTGGTTTGGGTCAAAGTGCCCCAAAGTGAAGTTGAACTCCTGAACACGTGGAAGGGCACAGGGCTGTGCGGACGGAGCATGCGAGGGGCATGTCCCAAAGGTGCTGCCTGGCTCTGCTCCTCCGCAGGGATGCGCTCCCTGCATCCCGGGAAACCCCTCTCTGCCACTGCCAAGGGATCCGGAAAAGGGACCCTGGAGCGAGCTGGCAGGCTGCCTTCGGAGCAAAGGGCATGGCACAAGGATCCATTTGCTGCTTCCTCTGCCTCAAACGCCCAAGGAGTCCCCCAGCACGCACAGTCACTTCCATTCCTCCGTGCTTTGCTCTTCTTTTCTCTTCGTATTTCAAAAATTTAATAGAAGTTTAAAATGCATACTGGATAAAATGCACAGATGAGTAAGACCCATTTCAGGTTGCTTATTGCATCTGCAGCGTGTAAGTTCTGCTGTTTATCTTAATGGTACTTGTCAAAATATAATGAACATTGCAGCACTAAAGCTTATGTCTTTGTAAAACATAAAAAAGTAAAAGTCTTTACTTTGTAAGTAAAAAGTGAAAGCGAAATTAAAGTTACTTCTTGAAACAATTACTTCAAGACTGTTGCTTTCTAACTGGCAAAAACTGATGCCAAATTCCTTTAAATTTAAATGTAGTGCTGATCTTACAAGCAGAAATACCTAGACAAGAAAAAACATCAGGCGCCAATATTAATATTTAAAAAAATTAATTATTTAGTTTTTCACTCAAACTATCACACAGATGCGCCTGCAATTTGCTTTCTTAAAGCGTCTGCCTGTGTGCACAGCCATTGAATTCTGCTTGGGAAACACCTGAAAGGAGCCCGGTTTTCTCTCTGGGGTCTCTCTTCTGCAGTTCCACAGTGGACTCGTCCCGAGGATGGGGTTCGGCGCCGGCTCCTTCCTCTGCCCAGAGCCTCTGTGGACGCGTCTCGCACGGAGCGAGCACAGAAGAGGCAGCCTCCCGCCCGCGGGCCGCCCAGCTGGCCAGGGCTGCGACCCCCATTTAGGTGTTTTGTCAAGCTCCAGTGCCTCGCTTGGCGTTTTTCCTGGTGCCTGCCTCATACTAGGTATTTTGAGACCTGCAGCAGGAGCAGCCAGATAGCGCTCATGCTAAAAACACACACAGACGGACAAGACAGAGGATGGTGTAAGCAAGGAATCAGGTGGAATGGGATCCCCAGCTGTGGGCAGCCAGATCCACTAAGGATCCCGAGTAACTCTGCTGAGGACAGTGGAATTGCTTGGCCTTATCCTCCCAAGGATGCAGGTCCACTTGATCCTCCCAAGCATGGAGGTCTACCTAACTCCTCCACAGACACCTCTGGGGCAATTTGAACATAGTGGTGACTCTCTCAAAGGTGCCAAGAGCACCAGGACTGTGCAAATTGGAGCTAAGAAAGAGTAATCCCTGATGCTGAAGAGATCAGGGTGTCCAGGTGCTCTGCCCCAAGCTGGCTGGCTGTGCCTACGAAGGTGCATTACCCACAAAGTTGCAGCTCCTGGCTCGTGCCCTTGGGGCTCCTGGTGCTGCAGTCGCTTCCGCAGCTGGGAAGAGCATTTACTGCAAGGGGCTTGTGCAATATTTATGCTGTCTGCAGCCTGGCTTCCTCTGCAGCCTGCACTTGGCTCCTGCAGGTGCCCTCATCTGCAGCTAGTGGCGTCCCACTGGGGGAAGGCAAGGGAGCGAGAAGGAAAAAAGTTTAATAAATGATCTAAGGAAAAGGAAAACAACGTCAGAAAATGACTAAGAATGATAAGAAAAACTTCTCACTGCTTTGTATGTCTGTTTGCTTAGTGCCTCCCGGGCGCTGCAGGAGGAACGTTCACCCACCTGCCCCGGGCTGTGCAGGAAAGGCTCAGCTCGGCTCTTCATCCATGTCTGTGGCGCGGGGCTTGGGGAGCAGGCCCGCCACAGCTCTCCGTTTGTGCTGGCCTTGACCACAAGGAGAGTTTCAGGACCTGGACAGTATAGGTAGAAAAGGGCAGCAATAACCCTGAACTTGTGCAAACCGCCGTGGCTTTTCCAACCAGCTCATTCAGACAAACTCTGAGCAAAAGAATGACGTGACAATGTTTTTAGCAGACCCATTAGTCACTGGGACTGCCAAGCAAAACCCATTAATGGAAAGAACCATGTGTGATAACATCAGTGTTTGCAGAGAAGATCTTCTGTGAGCTTGGGGATTGCTGGTGTTTAGCTGGTGCTAGTTACCCGGCCGCCCCGGCTGGCCCTTGTCCCCACGCTTGTCCCTCCACAAGTGAGCGCTGAGTTGCCTTGCCTTTGGCTCGGGTATCTCCTCAGCAGGGCAGCTGCGACAGAGGCACTCAGAAGAAAGATGCTGATTTGTGCCTCTCTTTCCCTCCTCTGTTTATTTACCATCCCCTTTTATTGCTGTTATTCTACAGATTTCCCAGGGTCCACACTGGCTGGGCCTGATAACATTGTTGATAGGACTCCTGTCACTTCATTGCTCAGTTTTACAGGCTGCTGTTATTTCTGCAGAGGGCTTTTCTCTGCCTGTGCAATTTTATTTTAGTGGGTCTTACATTAGCTCTGCTGGAGATGTCCACATAAAGATAAAATGACACTGCAGAAGTGCTTTGTGAGGAAGCTGGAATTGCAGCAGGTACTGAGCATGCAGAGCTGAACGCTGCAGACACCAGTGCACCAAGAGCTGTCCCTTGTCACGCCAGCAGAGGCACGGAGGTTTGCAGGGCCACCCCCGGGCCTTGCAGATGATGGTGCCAGGCTGGAGCTGGCTCCTTCTGGCGGAAACCCGGATATCCCTGAAGATCCATGATCATATGTGACAATCTGTGACAACTCGTGGCAGTCTGTGACAATTCGTTATGGTCCACAATGATGATCTGTGATGATGTGTGGTGATCCATTATGATCTGTGCTGCTCTGTGATCCATGATGATCCATGACAATCCATGATGATTATCTATGATGGTCCATGATGGTCTGTGATGAACCATGATGATCCATGACAGTCCATGAACTTTGATGGTCCATAATGATTTGTGATGGCCCATGACGGTTCAGGATGATTCCAGAGAGGGGAGGCAGCATGGAAATGTTAGTGGGCAATCTGTTTGAGGCTGAGGGACCACACTGTAGGACATGGATTAATAGAGCAGGATTGAGTAACTGAGAAAAGTCAATCCAATAGAAATGAAGAATGGGATAAACTGAGCCTAAAGCTGATTGAAAACTCAGTGAAAGCTCTGTCTTCAGGAATGCTTGGTGCCATGTTGAAAACAGCCCTTAACCTGGTCTGAGGAGAGACAGACACTCTGAGCATCTTGAGGGGGCCTCTTTGCACCAGGGTGTCCTGGAGAAATAAATATTTATGAGCAACAGCCAGGAACTGCCAAGTTATTCTGCAAATTATCAGATGGCCGGAACACACCATGGAAGGAAGACGTGTTTTCTGAAAGAACTTTGAAGCACAACACGTCATTTTCTCAAATACTTGTCTTCAAACAGCAAAAATGAAGCAGGATTAATGGTCTAGGAACCTGAGAATTCAAACTTCCTTGAACAAAGAACAAAGAGACTAAGCCTGCCTTCAAATGTCCCTGTTTTCTACAAAGGAATAGAATTTTGCTTCTGTCATCATTTCAAGAAATACTTTCTCCACGACAATTTTTTTCAAAGAGTCGAAGAGATGAAATCTTGCAAAGAGAAAAAAAGAAACCTGATATTTTCTGGAAAGAAAGAGAGAAGGAGAGACAAAGAGAGAGACAAAGAGAGAAAGAGAGAGAGAAAAACAGAGGGGGGGGGAGAGAGAGAGAGAGAGAGAGAAAGAGAGAGAGAGAGAGAGAGAGAGAGAGAGAGA